>JAQGCH010000973.1:0-18248 GCA_034699485.1 Nanhermannia elegantula | reverse complement strand
CTCATCTCTTTTATAAGATAATTTTTCACAAAACCGATTTTGTCGCCAAAATTATTTCAAAAAATATTTCCCGTCATATTTTAGATTGATTTTTTCCCCAAAAAAACATGATAGCGGGAAAACGCAACGTTTACCTAAAGCAATTTTTTAAAAATATGTTTTTGTGCCAAAATTTCTAAATTGAATTGATACCCTACTTTACCATCTACGACCCGAACCTGGTTAATTCTGGCCAACTTCAACAAAATTAAATTAATCAGCTCGAAGAGCTGAATCCAGTGATGTATCACACTTGGTGGTGGGTGCCTCCAGCAGCTTGACCCAAACGCCCGAATACAAAAACATTTTCGCCCTCTGGTGCTTTACTCCGTGGACGGATCGAGTTGGTCCAAGAGGAAATGTTGTAGTGCTCAATGAGATCTTTCAAGTGATATATGACTCATGATTGAACGCTTATCAAGGAGAAGATCTATGGGAAGTGTTCATTACTCTTTCAGGATTCTTGCTAAGGTTTCGACTGCACCTAATCAGGAATCGCAATTTTTAAAATCTTTGTACTAAACAGAATAAGTTTTAATAAATTTTGTTTTTAATAAAATTTTATGGCTTATAGAGAAGTTAATAAAAGCTTAATTCCAATAATACGGTATTGTAATTTACTAGTATTTGATGCTAAATTATAAAATGAGTTTAATACCTAAGTCCCAAACTTATGTTATTTGGTCATTGAAGGCATAATATAGATAATTATGAAATGTTGACCATAATTCCATAAACTTAAACATTAAATATAGAATATTTGGACAATTTTCATAAAAAGAGTGTTGTTTTGAAGGATAATATCAAAACTTTACAGAAAAAATACATTATTAGACTTTTATGACTTTTATGAGTCTAAAGAACTATATAAAGGAAGTTAAATACTGTAAGTTTTGTACAGAAATTGTAATAGAAATTCAATATACGCAAAAAGAGAAACTATAATTTTAATCTTAAATATAATGTTAAGACTTATTATTATTTGCCTTGTATTATAAACTAAAAAGGGAACTTTTCCATCGTTTTGTAACCGATTTGAAAAATATTTTTTGTGCATAAATGACATGCCATACCCTAACTAAAAATCCATATAAAAAGGCAAACATGCGTCATAGATATTAGAGACGAACATCGGACCACTTCCGCTTCGGGCGGGCTCGGGTTGAAGCTAAAAATGTCTGGCTTTTTCGGGTCGGGCTGGAGTAGTCGGCCCGAAAAAGTCCGAGTCCGAAATGGACCCGAATTACTAAAATAATGTATTTTAACAACAAAACTAAATTTTATTCAAATTATTAATAAAAATTGAATCATATTGAGCCTCATTAAGTAAGAACGCTAATGCAGGTTTGCCTTTTTTATATGGACTTTTAGTTAGGGTATGGCATGTCATTTATGCACAAAAAATATTTTTCAAATCGGTGACAAAACGATGGAAAAGTTCTCTTTTAAGATATAATACAGAATATATACAAGCCAAGGCTGCAAACTGTCCAGTTTTGCGCCGGACAATCCATTTTTAGGGAGTTTTGTCCAGTTTTGAAGAGGTGTCAAAACTGGACACTTTTATAGTACTTTTTACTTATATTGTTAAAAATAAATGAAAAATTATCAAATAGTATTAAATAGTATAATACAAATTCAGTTAAATAAGTTTTATAAATAATTACTTTATTTCTCTCGAGAATTTGCTGATACTATTGTTAATGACACAGAATCATTGTATCATTTCAGTGAAATCAGAAAAGTATTGCATTAAGAATAAAAATAAAATCATTTTTCCTCATATCTTAATATGAAAAATATTTTTTGGTCCTCATTTGCTATTTTTCTGTGCAGTTTTGGACTAAAAAAGTTGGCAGTGCTGACACCAGCCATGATTTCATGCTAGCTAGGTGTGTCATAAATACCCGCAAGGGTTATAAAGGGTCAGTATTTTACTCAAAATTAAAATGAAACAAAAACCAAGTATTTTCAAAATTTTAGAGAGAAATTTTTAAAATTTTGCAGTAAAACATTATTTCAAATGTTATATTTTTGTTTTGTTTAACACCAGCATCAAAGTAAATTTTGGAAAAAATAAATATTGAATTAGTTTGTAGAATGTGTTTACTCGAGTTTTCTCACCTAAAACATAATGAGCTTTGAGCTTAAATGCGAATAATACTTAAGCTTTTATATGCTTAAATCAACTGCAAAAATATGTGAATTATTAAGGTTTTATACAATAAAGCTATAAAAAATAAATTTATAGTAGAATAACATAAATGACAGTCATTTCAAGAGTTGGATTTATATGTAATTCATTGAATTACTCCCTTTTGCTTCTGAGTAATGTAAAATTTGACTAATTTATGATTTATTCTAATAAATTCTTATCAAACCATATGCTTAGAAATTCTGGACATAATCACGCTCATGTTGAGAATAAGGGCTAAAAAATAGAGCCCAATTCTGGCGAATATAATATGAGTTAATAAATAGTTATGTATCATACACTTGTATTATTCAATGGTAACCTTCAAAAGCTATATTTTCTCTTATGATTAATTCGACAAAAGTGTTGTGAAAAGCTGTCAAAACCATAAACAAAGTGCAGAGAGTTATAACTTTTGATGATTTTAATCAAATACTATTGATTAAGTTTTCAGTGCATGAAAAATAGGTCTAAAAATTTAGTTATTACTGGCCTCAGACCAAATGCTATGATATCATTCATTCTTTAACTGATTCTAATGATTCTTACCATTTGACACACGGAAATGAATAACAGTTTATCGAATAAAGTTTGACATTTTCTTGTCCTACATTTTATCACTTATTTTCGCTTCACTTCAATTTGTCTCATATGAGTAAAAAATAAATGTTTAAAATGTTTTATTTTTTTGGTTTTTCCCTTTCTTTCTAATATGGCTTTAGAAGAAATATTGCGTAATCATTAAAGTAATTTATCTTAATATAAGTTTGTGTTTTATCCTTTTTTACTTAACTTTTATGACCTTTAGTTTATGACCTGATAAAGCAAAGAATTACCTGAAAATAGATTAAAACTTTTTAATATAAATTAAGCTAAACTTTTCACACTTTTCCAGCAAAATAAAAATTCAATCGTATTCTTTTGAGAAATATTTGAAATAGTTTTTAGTTGTTGTCAACAAAGTTTTTTTTCCAATAGTAATGACTTTTTTATTTCATTGAAAGTACTTTTTTGTTGTTCAAAAAATGTAAGAAATATTATTTAAAATAGATTTTTCTTTCAAACATTTTAACTCTAGATTTTATTTTGGTTAACACAGACACTGGCGAGAAGTTTCTCAAAAGCATTACTTCTCAAGTGCTTTACAGTATTGATATTGAATTTTTTCGTCACTTAAGTTGTCGTTTCGTTATGTACGGTATTATTACCGGTATATTGTTAGAGAAATGCTTTTGAAAGACTTTCAGAAGTAAATCAGAAAAAAATTTCATAACAACTCTTCTTTCACATAATCTTATTTCTGGAAATATAAAAATATATTCACAAGAGTTTATTCGACATAAATGAAAATAAAGTTTGAAAAAATTTAATATCAAACCGATTGAAAAAAATAATCAAAATTTTGTATTTCCAAAAAGTATACTTAAGCTCTATTATTAATAATAAATGGAATGAATTAGTTTTGCGCCAAGACTTATAGATTTCATAGCATAATAAAATTGGTATTTCATTTCAATTTATCTATTTATCGGTACTTATCTATAGATTTTGATCATTTCATATAAAATATTTGAATCATTGCAAAACTTTATTTCTAATACTTTTTCAGTGAATATTTTAATCGACTATAACATAAATTAAAAATATGATGATTTCATTAATGAACAATTAAGTAGTAATTTAACAAATAGTTCTGTACTATTTAGCCAATAGCCACTTCTCTTTTAAAAAATGTTCACTAGAATTTCACAAATTGACTTACTTCTCAAAAGAATTATTAGAGCTCAACAATTTCAAACCGTTTCATACAATTAAGTTCTAAAGTTATAATTAACTTAATTCTTCTCTTTCAAGCAAAAGCATATAAATTATCCGGAATTAAACAGAATTAAATCTAAATCCATTCTTATTTGCAGCAAATATTTTTAAATAAAAGTTGACATAAAGTTCAAAGTTTACTCTAAATGGTTGACTCAAATTTGACTCAGATTCCTCATAAATACAGAGTAAAAAATTGGTTTAAAAGACTTCTCTAACCTAATGATGACTTTAACAATAAGCTGTCAGTGGTTTCACTTCTCATTTATTGAAATAAAATTAATGAAAAGAAAGAGAAAACTGATACTCACCTAAAGTCTCCTACACGAGAAAGTTGTCACTGTTTTTGTAGAGTATTGAGTTCAAAGCTAACAAAAGAAACATTATTTGTTACAGTTCTTAACTTCACTATTGAGTGAACCTAATCCTCAGCGATTAATGCGTTCACTTAATCATCTTATGTCAGGCAATTTCCGTTGTGATTCTTTCACCATTAAGAAGCAATCACTCTTAACAATTGGTCACTTTGTCTCTGACTTGAGAACAATTATGGAAATACAGAATTATTCCGCAATATCTTTCATTTCTGTTCACAAAATTTTAATGTCAATAAATTATCCCCAATTTAATATATAATATAAAAATATAATTTGCAAAACATAAGGAACTTTCATATAAATAATTTTCTATTCCTTATTATTATTATTATGTATAATTCAATTTTACAGTGAAGTACTCTTTCGGGCTTATGTAATAAGCATTAAATATTGATAACTGTAAGATCGTTATTAATGGCCTACATTTGGGATCTCAATTACCATATATTTTCGTCAAATAAATGAAAAAAATAAATAAATAAAAAACCTATAAATTTGGTATGCATGAAGTGCAAGAACCATATTACTGCTATCCAGTCAATTCAAATTTACATTTTAATTTTGAGCTTAAATTTTTCTTTTAAATTTGACGTCTCTTTTCATGCTTGTTAGGCCTTATTTTTGATGCTTTATTTGTAGTCTCAGTTTTCATATTTACAGAGACCTCAATCTTTCTTTACTTCAAATAACTTAATATAACTTTATATCGAGGAAAAAGTGGATAACTATTAAATAAGACCTCAGCGGATGATATAGTTTACTGCAAATGAAGTGAAATTTTTTCGATTGGATGAGTAGAGAAAAATGAGTGAGACTTGTGAAAAATGTTCCCGAAATACATTATCTTAGATGAGATTCACTGCAGACTTAAAAAATGCCCAAATCACTGAATGTAACCCATCAAAGAAAAGAAAGATTGAGAAAGAATATGAGTTTTATTTATTTAACTAAATGTAATATTTTATTTATTAATTTTATGTCATAGAATGGGAGAACTCGTTTCAACATAATATGAACAGTTATTCAACATTTTTTTGGCTTTTTTCTTTGCTTATCGAATGAATTTTGTTTGGATGACCATTAGAACAAAGATGCCTTAACATAAGGGTATAGGAAATAGGAAAGACATCACCCAATAGCTAAATAAACAAAAATCAATATATGTGACACTCATAAAAGATCTGATTGCAGCATATTTTGCGCCATTTGCTGATACTTACAAATCCTGATAATACTTACGAACATTTTTTATTATGAAATTAAATATAAGGAAAACAAGAAAACAAATAAAAGTTAAATAAATAAAATCCTTTTTAATTACTAAGGCATAATAGGATAGTTAATAAAAATTGAAATTTATTATCTCTCATTGATTAATGAGCTACAAGTCAATGAAAATGTTAGGCAAACAAGTATTTTGTTCACAAGTGTATGCAAACAAGAATCATAGACTGTTTCATTTATATTTTTCTGTATCGTTTTTTCTACTTTAGGAAAGAGAGAAAGTATTCTTGTTATACGAGTTCGTCCTTAGATTAATGAATCCATTGGTGTCGCTGATAGCATGCAATTGTGTTGTATTGCAATTAGTTATTTTGATAGCAATTAGAGAAAATGTAGGGAATCTTGAGTACTGTACTCTACTGTAATCTACAGTATGGAATCCGTTAGAATTGTCATTTAGTTGTGTTTTCAGTTTTATTAACATTTAAAACTTTTCTATTCTATAGACATCAGTGCAGGTTATATATAGATAAAGACAGAATGTGTGTGTGTGTGTGTGTGTGTGTGTGTGTGTGTGTGTGTGAGAAAGCTTGAAAGTTAGAGAAACTATATTAGAATTAATAGTAAAGTAACCAGTTTTGCAAAGTTATAAAAGTGTTGAAAAACATACCAAAACATTTGAAATTTTTCTCAGTTTATTGCATTAAATCTTAACTTTTCTCTAAAGCAAACATGAAGACAGATGAGACGTAAAAATGAAGCATCAATTCTGCCCAACATTGTTAACGAACAAACTCATAAACTAGGATTTTCTCTATTTAAGAATTTATTTCTTTTCCCTAAATTTTTGTGTTGGATTACGAGTTTGTGCCGTTTTTGTTAAGCATTTTCCTTATTTTTGTTTTGCTTAGTGTTGAGCTATTTTCAGTTAACAAGAATATACTGTTAAAAACAATGTTTAACTAAGATTTATTAGAAAATGAATTGTTCTTTTCAGGGGAAGATTTTTACTGAATTAAAAATTAAATTTTCACCGATTCAAACAAATGTAAAAATTTTGATTTTTTAAAAAGAATCATTTAAATGAGAAGTGTTTGACTATTAAATACAAATCAAAATTTAAATCAATACACTGATAGGATCTAAACTTTGTGCACTTAATGTAGTGTTAAGTGGATTAGATTTGAATTACTTTATTGAGCACATATTTGTCTTAAACTTAGCAGATTTTCTCTCCCTAGTCAGGCTTCTCCAAAATAGATTTAATTAGCAAAAAGCATCATGTTTTTGATAAAAAGCACTGTCATTTCCAATTAAACTCTTTGAATACCTTACAAATAGTTTAATGGCTATAACAAAAAGTTAGAAATAAATCTATAAATAGTATAAAGGGATTTAAATAAATAATAAATGAGCAAAATAATTAACTTTTAAACAAATGTCAATTTTAATCATTTGAAACTTTTGAATTAAATATAATTTATTCATAAAAATTGAAATAAAGCTTAACCTAAAAAAATGTTATTTGTAAGTTAGAATATTCTTAGTTAAATAACTATCAATAGTTAGAATATTATAGTTTAGGAACCAAATTATAAACCAATATATTATAGATATGACCTAAAGCTTGATTTAATGAATGCTTATGTTTATTATATGGAATGACACTTTCAGAAACGCAAATAAATTTGTATCATCACAAAAAAGATTAATGACTTGACCCCACCTCAAGAGTACTATTCACTTCTTTCTTTTCAACTAAAAAGACTTTCTAGAAGTGACTCCAGATTCTGATGCGAACCTCTAACCATTCACTATATATAAACAAGTTATATAAGTTATATATAAACATATTTCTTAGCCTTATAGTGAGTTTGACATATTTTTTCTCATCTCATTTTTTCTTAGTTCATAACTATCTGTCTGTTGGCTATCATTTCTCGAATGATAATAATGTTGTCCACTATTTGACGCGAAAGTAAATACCTTAAGAGACTTGTTCTCGATTAATATCAAATCTGATAAATGAATGATAAATTTTAATTTTTTCTCATATGAGAACATAAGAGTATAAAATATAGCAAAAATAGTTTGATTTATTTTAAATGTTGGCAAACATTTCATTATTTTATAGTAAAAGAAGAGAATAAAATGTTTGAATTCTTTTCAAATACATTCTTCGATAAGTTTTTTCTATGTTTTCTATCTCTATGTTTTCTATTTTCTCTAAAGTGTACCCAAACTAAAGCTTATTTTTGCACAATTTCCCGCGACAACCATTTATCTTAATAAAATTTATCTTCTTCTCCTTTTTTAAACTCAGAAAACTTAACTTAAATGTCTGGTCAGAAATCGAAATAAAGAATAAGTATTTCTTAACAAAAGAAATATTTTTCCCAAAAAATTGAATTATCTGAGAGCCAATATTTGTTAATACTTTCATATTTTTCTACTCATCACATTATTTCTTTGAGCTCGTTATTAAAAGCAATTTCTCTAATCTAAACATTAATGAGAAACTTATGATGACATACAAAACTTTTTAATTACATTCACTCCTATTCTTTCTTTATGATTAAATTCTTAATAGATTGAACCCAAGAATTATGCGCATAAAGAAGAAAGAAAAAGAGCTATAACTTGCGTTCACTTGTTTTTCTTGCAATTTATTCTACTTTTATTCTGTTATGTTTTGTGATGAAAAACAGTTTTGTCTTATTTGTTAGAGTTCTTAACTTTAGTTAAAGTCAATCCTTGCGATTAATGGCAGCACTTAATCATGAAACGTCAGGCGATTTCCGAAATAATTCTCTCACCATTTAAGCGCTAATAATTCTTAACAATTGAACACTTTGTCTTTGAATTTTGAGAGTGAGAAAACAATTTCGAGACGTGCATCACTTTTTTTAACATTTCCTATACATAATAGAAATAATTATTGATTTTCCTCTCACAAGTCTTAATAAATTCATATTCAATAAATCATATGTTATGAATATATTTTCGTTGACTAATGAACAATCATTTTTTTATTATTTGGGACCAGAAAAATGTTTATGAGAAGTATGTGAAACATTTTACTGTGATATATTGCAATCGATATTAAAAATGTGTTAGAACTTACAATTTTTGTGTCCTGTATTGTACACTACATTTTCATTAATATTATTATAGGTTGACATCGAATTAAGATTTTTTTTGGGTTCAAAAAAGGATAAAAAGTATTAAAAATTGTTTTTGTGATATACTGTATACTTATATGTAATATTGATTATATATCATATTTTCTACACCACGGATGAGTCTTATATAACTTCTTAACCGCAGGTCACAAAAGTTGATTCAAAATGAAATCCCATAAACTATTACACATAAAGTGAATACGTTTGGGAAACTATTATGGAATTCGCCCAAAGCCATGACAAAGAATAAATGATAAATATTATATTGTACTCATCTTTAGCTTTTTACATGACGTGAATTAAAAGCTGAATATCATAGGCTTTTTAGCTTAAGCTCTTTTAAGCAATTTATTTCGCAATAAATTTTTTTGTAGAATTGAATGAAATGCTTTAACCTTTCATTCAGTATATGTATACGTTTTTAAAAAGTTTTCTCAATTTATTACTTTATTTACAAATATTTCATTTAGCAAATTTCATTTGATTATACAACAGTTTTTCAAATCAAAGTTTTAGATATATTTAGATTTTAATAAAAAGTTTTTGGATTTATTTTCTCGATTCACTGAATAAAACTAAAACGAGAATATTCTTGAATAAAAGAAAACAATGTTTAACTATTCTCTGAACAGCACTTAAACGATTCACTTAAGCACTTGAAAGTGAAACTTTAACGCACTTTCTATTCAACAACAAATATATTTATAGTTTCGAAATCATCTCTAGAATTAGGTATTGATGTAGTAGTAGTTGGAGATTTAGTGCACACATCGGGTAATAGTAATAATTTTTGCATAGCTTCACATTTATTAAGATTACTGGCATTAGCGGAATCAATCATATGGATTGGTATTTGCAATTGTGTTAAATCATAAAGAGATATATCACATTCACCACCGCCTTCATAGTTATAACTGCGTATACCATCGCGTAAATCATGATCCGATTCATTCTCACTTTCATTTCTACTATTATTACTATTATTTGTTGATAACTTGGATGATAGGTTATAGTAATGACGAATTTTTATAAATAATAGCAATACTATTAAGGCTATTATAAGTATTATAATAGCTATTAATAAAAGATAGAAAATTGTGAGCTCTTGTAATAAATTGAATGGAAGTCTTAGGAAAAAATTGTTGGAATTGTTATTATTTTGTTTACTATTATAACTATTAGATATGATATCTTGAATTGTTTTATTACTCAAATTATTTGTAACATTTTCTCCGTTTTGTTTATCAAAGCTTATAAAAGTGTCTGTTATTTGATGTGATTTTGAATTGAGATTCAATAGATTGTTATTATCATTACTTTTATACTTTTGTACTTTAAAACTAACAGTACAGTAATCGACACGAGTCTCATCATTGAAATGTCCACAATCACTAACAACAATAGTAAGAGAAAACTCATTAAAACTCTCCAAATCATTAGTATTAGTTTCGCTGCTAAACAATTCCTGATCTAAACTGAAACTCTCAGTAATTAATAGTAAACCGCTTCCATCGCTATTAGTCTTAGCAGAAAAATATTTTGCATAATTAGAATGGTTTAGAACTTTATAAACAAATCGATTAGTTAGTAATAAATCATTATCACTGACAGACAAGTTAACGATCTGTTTTCCAGAATAAATTTCATTATCGTTAATAACAATTGGTATAAGTTTTCGTACGAATTTTGGTAACTCATCGTTTTCATCGATAACAATTACGATGACTGAAGCACAAGCTTTAGCAGATCCGCCATCAGTCGCACAAACTTTAATCACATACTGATCAATGGATTCCCTATCGAGACAACAGACCGCCGTTGATAGAATTCCAGACACTTCGTCGATATCAAAAATCAATTCTCCGTTACTGTTGACGCGATTCATTTCAATTGAATACTTAATAATATTATCTTCATCGGCGTCTTCAGCCTGAAGAGTCAAGATATCAATTCCCGATACGCTATTTTCGGTGATATTTCCATAATAATTGTCGTTTAGGAAATACGGTATGTTATCATTAATATCCCTAACGTTGACAATTATGGACGCACAGCCTTCTAATCTATTTCCTTTGTCATCTTCGGCGGTTATGTTTAATTTCCATTGTGATCGACCAGAGGGTGGGTCGCGATCAATAGGCGATATTAGAAACAGTTCTCCACTGAATGCATTGATTGCAAACTTACTCTGAGACGGGTCTTCATCATCAACACCATCCCCATTAAGTATGAACATCACTCCATCATCTTTTTTATAGGAGCCTCCAATCGTCAGCGCCTTAATCTTTAATAAAAACCATAAATACAAAATAAAATATGATTTTCTAGCAATGCATGTTTGCACGAATTAATGTTTTATGATCAAGCATCCTCTGCATCCTCTCTCTTTCCAATTATATTACAGTTGAGACTGTTCTTACTTTCATACTGTTGTTCTTACTTAAGCTTAAGCCTTAAGTAAGTTAACTAAGAATAAATTTGAGAGCAAATAAAGCAATATAAGGCTAAAACTATGATATAAATTACTTAAGTCTTTGCAATTAGGTGTCAATGTATAGCTTTCAATAACAAGCTGCGAATATTTATGACAGTTACTCATATTAATAATCTATTATTATTGTTTTTTCAAACCTGTATCAATCTTTTTGGCAAATCTGTCTCCTCTTCAATGATTTGAATTTCATAAATTGGTTGTTCAAATGTTTTATTCTTATCATGAAAGTGATCTTCGGGCCAATTCTTGGAAGAATAATCCTTAGATAAAAAATTATTCAACTAAACGAAAATCTCTTTTACTAGGCCTTAAGTCTTGATTCATTACCTGATCATTATTTTTATAGCTATCTAACAATTTATTTACAGTTTCCATGTGTTCATCATCCGAAAGTGTTTCATTGGTGTTCTTATTCTGATGCCATATGGCTGTCAATAAATCATTTTTGATGGAAAAGTACTTTTATGAATAAATTAAAATGAATTTAATCTAATTTAATATTTTTCTATTATTAATGTCTAACGACAAAAAAGTCACACTAATTAAACCATAAGTCACGTAATGCCTGACTTGACAGGTCTTATTTCTTGTCAAAGTTTTTAGTGACTGCTAACTCTTTGGCATTAATAACAGAATTATTCATACATTTAAGTATAAAAACATGATTAGCATAACTATCTTTAGACAATATAAAACTTAATATAAAGTAGATTTTATTTCATTGTGTAATTATTTTCAAGATTACATTCAAAGGTTTAAATGGATTAAAGGTTTTGTTTATAAATCACATTCAATTAATACTGTTAAACGCACCTCACGGTTGTATTTCTGAGTTCAAAACTATTTAAACATAAGTTAGAATTCAGTTATCTTTACTTTTACTTGAAATTACTTAAGCCTTAATTCACTTCTATGTCCAATAATTAGCAAAAATGAAATATAACCTAAATCTTTAAATATTTAATGCCTTTATATGGAGTTCATTTATTTATTTATTCTTTGTTATATCAGGTCTGGCCAACAAACTGTGTATATTGTGTTTGAAAAGTCCATGGACATTGTTGTACTGCAAGATATTCATTATTGTGATCGCGTGTTTAACACCTAATAATAAGCAAAGACTAAGTTCCTGGTTATGTTATGAGAGCACTATTAACGAAACACAAAAACGCTTGTCTCTTATTTGTGTTCTATGCTATTCTCGTGGAACAATGTCCATCGACTTTCGAAACACCCTATAGAGATCTGATTTATCTTTGTGTGGCATAGCTTGAGAAGGGTTTCAAAAAGCTATTGTTTAAAATGAGATTATATACTTTTGAACTGTAAAAATGCTTAAAAATACTCCAATTGTTTAGCTTAGTAGTGGTTGACGATTAAATTAATAGAAAATATACACTTAAGTTATACAAGCTTTTCATATTAATATCTCTAATATGTAAGTCAGTTAGTTATGTCTACTTATACCAGAACTTGCGAACTTATATTAATATATCTTATCTCTTATTAAAATTAAATTAAATCCAAGGAAAGTTTTTCTTTCATTAACATCTATCTCAACAATTGCTTGAATCAAAATATTTTCGGCAAATACTTGTAATACAATTCTTTAAGTAAATAAATTATCGGCTGAAATGCAATGTAAATTATCTAATACTAATGTAATGAATATAATGAGACTAATTTTCTTTAGCCCTTGTCTTAATTAAAAATATATTCAATCGATTAGTTTGACAGAACTCTTATACTCTACTATATATTTTATTGTGACCTAAACTTTTATTATAGTAGAAATTTTTAGTATATTCTAAGATTCATAGAATTTAATCATAGAATATATGAATTGATATAATTATAGTTCATGTTCTATCAAATGAACAAAATACTGCACTTTTTTTTATAATACAACAAAATTTTTCTAAAATGATATATTTTTTATTCCTTTTTATTTTGAAAATCACTATAATATTCAAATTCTCATTTGCTTTCAATTTTTTTTCAAAATTTTTAAATTAGTTGCCACTAAAGTTTTATTTCTGAAGCAATAAATGATAACATTTGTATTTTTTGAATAAAAAAGCCTAAAATTAATGTCCGCTAATATTGTTATTGTTGAAAACCGGGGAAAATATGAATTCTTTGAAATAATTTCACGCTAACATAATTTGATATATTTAGGCAACATTTTCATATCACATCCTATTCTATTGTATAATATCTCCTCTGAAAATAGCTCTCACTTATTCTGCATATTTTGCTTTTACCTTTCATTTTCTCTTCACTGATTTCATCAGAAATTTTGCCCATTTGTGTGAAGTGCTTATTAGTGTCATTACTATTATCATTATCCATACCAACATTGATGTATTTGGTAACTAAATAATAGAAAAGAATAACTTATTTCACAAATGGGTTTTATACAGCTCACAAAATTCTTTAATGAATATCTATTTTTAATTGTTATTATATATAAAACGGCTTAAAATATTTAATATTCAACTTCAAAATTGACTAAATATTTTTCTGCTTACAATTTTTGAATTTAATACATTCTTTGAAATGAAACCAAAAGTATTTTTTATATCTAAATAGCCGTCAAAAATACAGGTATGAGAACTACTTCTCTTATTCTCATTTTTTTGTGACCATTTTTCAAATGACCACATCTTCAAGATTCAAATGTCCGAAAATTGGTTGAAAAAGTCTTGACGAATAAATGAGTGGTCGAATTCCTGAGCCTTACCATCAATTTTGAAATAAACCTTTCTATCAGCAAAGGTTTAACTGAATGATATTTAACTCTTAAAACTCTAAGTTCAGTGATAATAATTCATATAAACTCTAATGAATAGATGATTTCATTATGCATTTTAAGCCTTTTGAAAGCCAAAAAAAGTTATTCATAGAATTTAATAATAAAATATTCAGAATTCTGTTTATTCGCGCAATTTTAGAATCGAGATTAATGATAAACTTTTGATTAATGATTTTGTCGCTTGAATTTCATATTCAGCCATGCGATCCAATTTGTAGCAGTCGTACAGACTTAGTAGTTGTTTAGGCGATCAATTTTAACATTACATACTTTAACCCATATCTATCTGTCTATCTATTTATTTCTATAATACAATCGAATCTTGGAATCAGAAGAAGTCAAGTAAAATTCGGTCATTTCTTTTGTGAGATAAGTTGAACGGATTCGAGATAAATGCAGAGTTTTCTTTTATTAAGCATTTGACGCTTCAAAGAAATTGTTTTTACACTCAATTGATGTGAGGATTCTGTTAGAATTCAGGAGCATTTAAGAGTAAAATGTACTTTTGTGGTTCATCAGACGCTATATGTTATATCGAAATCATGTGGTCTTTGCTTACAATATCAGATAACAAATCACAAGTACTTATAAAATCTGTTTAATAGCTTAATAAAAATTCTTTCTTAGGAGAAGTTATTTTATTTTTAAATATTTTAATTGGTTTAGCTTTTTATTATACAAATCTAAGTCTAATACATAATGTTTAATAATTAAAAAGTTTTGCTTTGAATATTGAATAAGAAAATAATTACTGACAGCTGTTATGCAAATATTGATCACTCATATGTCAGCTCTTCTCAGGATTAAAAAGTATTTATATTTGAAAGAGTTTTTGGAAAAAGTTTGCTTTATTTTAGCATATTTTCTAAGTTTCTCATAAATGCTATGTATGTTTATAAGCAGGGTTCACCAGAGGGGGTGTAACCCCCCCCCCCCTAGAAAGTTGGAAAATAGGACCCCCCAAGATTTTTCTAAATTTTTTCTTTAAAATTTATCGTTTTCGAACCTTTTGTATATTTATTTTTTTGCGAAACAAGATATATCTTTTCAACGCAAATAGCATATTTAATAAAATAAATATATATTTAATTTATTAATTTTTGGCGCAAAAGCTTACTTTTCAAAAAAATTGAAATGGGCCCGTAGCGTTAGTCCACGCCTACACAAGGTTCCCCAGTAAAAATCTCACTATAACTCTTATAAAGGTATAAAGGTGAGATCTCCTGAAAATGAGTTGCTGAGGAAAATGTAGTATTATGTTATCTGTTTAAAAATTATAAATGATTTCACATCAAATAATAGTTGACAATTGGGTTATCACTAAAATCAGAACATTCCTCGTAATTTTTTTTATAAAGAAAGCCACTTATCTCGAGTTTTAAAGGTTTGTTTAGGTTTGAATAATAGACTAAGAGAGGAATTAGGATGGCGCAAGCTCAAAGGCATCTGACTCTTGATCGAAGGGTCGTGAGTTCGATCCCCTGGAGCTGCTTTTTTTAATTGCTATATGCCGGCCACATATTCATTATTTTTTAACAATTCCATGGTCCGATTCGTTCACCCACGCCGACACGGGGTTATCCCTGTAAAATTCTCACTGGTTTTCAACATGGGCTTTAGTGAGATCTCCTCTCATTAGGGAGTTGACCGATAAAAACATTTTATAATAGACTATGGATTTCACAACGTTCCGACATTTCTCTCATAAACAGATAATCTCATTTATTATATACTTAGAAAATATATATAAACTAAAACACTTAAATAAAATGTAATAAAACCAGAATATAATATTAATCAAATTCTTAACCAATAAAATCTAATATTATTAAACATTAAGACAATCAATAGCTCAAAAAGTGAACATAAAAAGTTTGATAAACTAGGAATTCTTTGATATTTCTTTCATTGAAACTTCATGTAGTGTATGACAGATTGAGATTTATTGCTTACCTTTATTTTATTATAAAAACTTTTGAAAAGACTACTTCTGCTAAAGTGAACATCAAATCTAGTGAAGGATTCATACAATAGAGCGTATATTTTTCCATCTCTTTATACTCAATAATTTTTACATTATTAGATTGAAATCTATTTGCTATGAGTGTCTATTTTATTGAATCCAAAATTTTATACCTTATAAAATTGAAGTGAAAGCTTCTGACTATTATGACAACAAAAAACCTTAAAGTATACTCAATACAAACTTTATTGAGAAACACTTTGCTTTTGGCGAAATTTGGTCCCAGAGTTGAGTTTTATGTTTAAAGTGAGTCAAAATCGAAAATTTCAATTTATAATATAAGGAAAGCATTCGCATTTCGAATATAGAGCATTAAATATATAGTTTGTATTTCTCTTATTTCACCTTTTCATCACTTTTCTTTCACAGTATTGTTATGATAAGCAACAAAATCAATCTTTTTCCTAAAATCTTCCAAAAGTCTATTTTTCTGATTTCTCTGTCTATATCGTTCTCTTGATATTCAATTTAGTTTATGCTTCAAAATAGTTGATTTGCAGACATTTTACTGTTTGAGAAAAATTCAATATTTTTTGTGAATTCAAAATTTGTATTTTTATCATCGAATATAGATTGAAACAAAAAGAAGAAATTACTCGTATCAGCACAATTGCAAAATGAACTTAAAAATTGTCTATTTTTTAATTTATGGGTTTTTAGTCAAATATGTGTTATTAATATTGTAAAATATTTCTTAATCATATTCATAGTTTCGAAGCATTTTATCGAAAGCTGAATCTTGAAAACCTGGTTATTATACAATTTATTATTCTTTCTTATCATTGAATACAGTATTTGACTAAAAAATATTTTCTCTCGAAATAGAAACAATAATATCTTTTTTGAACTTTAAAAGTTATCTAAAGTAATGTAAAGTTTATATAATTTATTATAGAAATTTTGAAAAATATTTAAATTATTCACATTTCATTTGAGATAAACTAAAGCAAACTTTAGAAAACAAAAATACAAAATCAGTTCTTACACTAAATTTATATTACGTTGAGATACAGTTCATTAAGTTATTCGAGTCACAGAATTTTTCACTTTCTTTATAATACAATTCTTAGCTTTGAGTTTGACTCCTTATTTCCTTTATTGTAATTGCAATCAAAAAAATTTCTCCACAACTCTGTCCTCTTCCTCTGTATATTATTAGATTTCTAGTTGAGAGCAAATTGAGTGAACTTAAATTTTTTTGAAGACTAAAATCAACTCTTCATATGACAATTGAATCGAATGAAATTTGACATATCAATTGATGTGTCACTAGACCTGACATATTTAGAAACGCGATACAAGCTGTCAAATACAATACAAATATTGTATGACTGATATCCTTATACCAGTAATTTGCTGGAAAAGTTAGGCGTGCATTAGACCCGAATATGATAAGGAATTTGATTTTTATACTTTACTAAATATAAAGTGAGCGATAATTTTTTTGCTTCGCTTAAGTGCTAAATCTATTTATATTAACCATTGTTGAGAGTAAATCTATTGTGAAAACAATAACTTTCAAAATATATACTTAATTACTTTTACTAATGAATGTGTCGAAAGTAATGCATATCAAGTTTTAAAATGTTAGAAATTGTTTGATTAATAAAGTTTTTATCAATTTTTCTCTCCTTTGCAAAAGTCAAATATTCAATTCCTCATTCATCTCAAATGGCTTTTACTTTTCATCATAAATCACACAAAAATTAAATATAGGCTTTCAATATATTAAATATCGTCAGACAAACCATATATTACCGATTATTAGATGAAAATTTTATTTAAAAACTTTATCTTAAATGAATGTCAAAATGAAATATTATGAAGTATTAATAGGAAATTAAAACTTTAATCAGATTTATTTCTTATGAACACTTCAACTAAACCATTTCCTAAAGTAATACTGCTATAGCGAAATCCGGAATTTGAAAAAATTTTAAGTTTTATTATTAATTGATATGATTTAAATCTTAGCAAAATTATATGAAAAATGTAATACTGAAAGAAAGAGTAATGACCAAAGTCCATAGGGCACCCCCCACGAAGGGACCCCATCGAGTGTGATATATCAATGGAAAGATC
>JAQGCH010000972.1:0-18263 GCA_034699485.1 Nanhermannia elegantula | reverse complement strand
TGATAACTGAACCAAAAGAAACGCAATACAAATCATTTGATGATATCTTTGAATATTATGTTAAAGTTAATTACAAACCAATTGAGGGCAGAGTTATTCGATTTAATGATGAGATAGTTAAAAATAGATATTATGAAACCGAATTCGAACAAATACTACTATTAGGAGAAGGAGGTTATGGAAAAGTATTTAAAGTAAAAGAAAAATACGAAGACAAAGATTATTTTGCTATAAAACAGATTAAATTTAAAGCTGAAGATGAAAAAGAATTTATTAATGAATTGTATACTTCTCCTGCTATTTATGACATCAATCATAATAATGTTATTAAATATATCTATATGTGGATTGAAAATCACTCTAAATCACAAAATGGAATTAACAAATTTGAAAAAAATTTTATTTTATGCATTAAAATGGAATTATGCGATAAATCATTGTATGATATAATCGAAGAATTAGGAAAATATTCCGATCTTTATTCAAATGAAAGGTTGACTGAATTAGGGTTATATATTGCGAGTGAAATATTCGTTCAAATACTAGAAGGTGTGAATTATTTGCATAAACAAAACAAACCAATAATTCATAGAGACATAAAGCCAAGGAATATAATGTTAAAAATTGAAGAAAATAATAAGAGTATTGTTAAAATTGCAGACTTGGGTTTAGCGACATTTCATAAATATGCGACTCATCCTCATAGCAATGAAACAGGAGATATCTCTTATATGGCACCAGAAGTAGAAAATGGCGTTATATATGACACAAGAGCCGATATTTATAGCTTAGGAATTGTTTTAAAAGAACTCATTTTTATCGACCACAACAGGTATTCAAAATCTATTATATTATTTATTGAAACAAATTTTAGCATAATTTATAAATTTTAAATATTTTTGTTGACAGAAATCATTCAGAAGACACAATGGATTCAACGCTTATCGCAAAAAAATATCAATTTTTGAGTGAAATTTGCGATAAAATGACTCAAAAGCGAGTGATAAATAGATTTGGAAATATTGATGAAATTCTGAGCCAAAAATATTCGCTGACTTTGAGTGAACATGAATTCAAAGTTGAACACGAATTTGAAAGAGTATTAAATTTTCTCCAAAATAGCGATTCATATGTCCATAAAGTTTTGATTCATATTAGCAACAAAGGTAAAAGCATAATGAATTACGAAAAGTTTCGCTTACAATCTTTTATTAATTAGCCAAAGCAATGGATTAATGTGAATGAATTGGCAGCAATGGTTTCTATTTTATGAATAAATCAGATCGAGTAAAATGTCAATTTTGTAAAGTTGAGTTATATAATTGGGAACCTCAAGAAACATCCCTCACAGGGCATCAAAAATTTTCCTTAGACTGTCCAATTTTTAGAGGGGAACAAACTGAAAATATTCCATTGGAATAGTGTTAAACAGTTAAAATTTTAAATGTTCATTATAAGCACTTATGTCAGTCAATTATGAAGCGAAAAAATCATAAACTATTCAATAGTATTATGGTTTTTAACAGTAGAGCTCACAGAAAAATCATAATAACCAGAAATATTAAGGTTATTACAATTACTCTACAAATTTTATCTCATATTTTATTCTAATTTCTACACATTTTGCTTAATAATTTGCAGTTAATGGCAATTATCTTAAGAGTTGATAAGAAAAAAGTTGGATTTTTGTGTTGGAAGTTATTTACAGTTAATTATTTGCGATCTTATGAAGTAAACTATAATTTTTATAACTTATTTTATTACTTATATATTAATTCCATTGATGGCATTGAATCAGTGCTTTCGCTACTATTATGGAGATTCTCGTTTTGAGTCATATAAGCCTTTGAATCGGCAAATTTTGCAATTTTATTAAGGGATTGTTTTTTATGTCTATTTTCTGTGATTTGACTTCTTTTGCTTTGCTTTTCTTCTTCTGATAAAATATATTCCTTACACAAAAATGAATTGATAAAAGTTTACTTTTATATCAATTTTTATTAATAAATATTAAATTTCTCACTTTTTTCATTCCAATTTCAAAGCATTTTTTAAGTCTACACTTTGTACAGAATTTTCTTGTTATGGAATCTACTTTGCAATTGTCATCAAAAGGACATTTCAATGCCTTATGCAAAATATTATTATAAGTATTTTGTTAAAAATTTATATCAATTATTATTTGTATATAATATGATACCTTATTTCTCAGTGCATTTCTTCTAAAGAATGCTTTACATGAACCACAAGTAATTGCATTGAAATTAAAACCTAAAGAATTTTTTGATCATTATTTACTGTATTTTTAGTTGTGATGAAAAACTTGAAAAATAGTAAATAAATGAATAATACCGACTGCTCTGTCTCCACAAATCATACATATTTTATTGGATACTTTATTATTTCTTTTCTGTTTCTTATCAGTCATTTTTTAAACTTTTTGTTCTCAAATATAATGATATTTAAAATAAGTTTTAATTAACTTATTTAATTGTTGAGCAAATAGCGAAACTATTAATAGAAAAAAAGTTTTTCTTAAATATTAGAATTTTTTTTACTTAATTATAATATTTGATTTAACTTTAACTTTAAGATTTGATTTAACGTTCACTAAATTAAAGATTATTTAAATTATTTTAGGTTTATACAGTAAAAGCTCGATATAACGAACAAAAAATTTTACCCCTTGAAGGTTTGTTATATCGAGCTTTTACTGTACTTACTTATGAATGCATAATTATTTTTGATATAAAATTTGGATTTAAGGATTACTTACGTGTAAATACCAGAATCGCAAAAAGGCGCCTAGTGAAAAAAAATACATTTGTAAAGTGTACGATTATAAATTTTTAAAACAGAAATTACTTCAAAAAAAGAAAGTAAAAATGTGTAATAGATATTTTTGAATCAAATAGATTATAATACTAGCAAACATTTAATGTATAATATATTTACTTGTGAGTCAAGGAAAATATTGTAATTCAATTTTATTAATGTTATTTTTTATTCAATTACAGTTTTATAAACTTGATTGGAAGGAAAATACGTAAAAATCAAGTTCTTGCAGCTCATTTAGCTCATACTCAAATATTTCCTTATCTCATTATTAGCTAATTATTAGGGAATTGCATAGTGAATATGTATACTGTATATAGTATTCCAAACTTCTTAAAACTTTGTATAGTTGCAAAACAACAATTGATAATGTTTTTAGCTCATTGTGGTTTTAGTCCTACTTATAGCAAACCCTCCCTTTTTGTGAATTTGTTTCCTAAATTTCCTATTATAACCATTAAAAATTTATGTTTTTAGTACCCTTTCCAGTACTAGTTTGTACAATTTTTAACTGCACATACTTACATTATTTTGAAATATGTTTAGTACTTTTATATTCAACAACAATCATATTACAGTATTTATTATTATATTTACTTCATTTGTGTAAAAGTAATTTAATTAAAGGCAAGTATTAATAAATTGAATGAAAAACAATAATCAATTCAAAGCATTTTACAAAGATATAAAAGAGAATAAATTATAAATCTCTACAGTAAATATATTTATGTTTTCTACAACTTATATACAGCACAATTTTTTACTTACGTTACAAAAATTTTAACACATTTTATACAATATTATATTTTTTAAAAATAATTAAATATATTATTTGTAAACTTTGAACTAACAAATTAAATAAATGCACAAAATATTTAACCAGTTATATATGCTGTATATCTAATACAGAATTAAAATTTTCTTTTATTTTTAAAATACACTAAAACATCATTTTATTGACTATACTTTTGTAGATTGCATTAAGAGATAATAGTAAATATTGAACTTGTCCTTCACGCATATGTGTGTTAATTTAGTATTAGATTAATATTTGTATATACTAATGGTTTTTAACTCTACTACGCATAAATCATAAAATATTGCATCACATAATGATTATCTGCTTCAGCCAATCATAAGCGTAATTATTAATTAGCGCTAGAATCACATGCATTAGATTTATATACTATTCATTATGTTTATAGTAAAGAATCCTTTAATATATTTTGAATTATTAAGTTTTAAGAGAAGAAATTTTTTCATTACAATTAAATTATTTAAAAATTTTGAATTTTGCAAAATTATCTTCATGCGAGTGCTATAAGGTCCCAACTCAAATTTTTCACAAAATTAGTTAAGTATATTTTTAAAATGTTTGTCAAATAATATATTAATTAGTTATACAAGAGTAAAAGAAAGCCAAATTATGGGGGTCATTTTTGATCCAGAGTTAAAATTTGATTCTCACATAAATAGAATATCTAAAAAATTAGCTCTAGAATTAATTATTTGTCACGTATTCGATATTTCCTACCTCAAAAAATATTAAATACTGTTTACAAGGCATTAGTTTTACCACTCTTTGACTATGGAATTATTGTTTGGGGCTATACTTATGAATGCTATTTAGATAAATTAATTAAATTGCAAAAAAGGGCTGCCAGGATCATAACATTTTCTAAATGGGATGCTCCGAGTGCTCGTTTACTTAAACAGTTAAATTGGATCGCGTTTCCGGACAGAATCAAGTTTTTGTCTCTAAAATACAGAGTGACCATTTTTTGTCAAACTCATACCTGGACAGATTATAAAATCAAAGGGAGGACCAAAGCATAATTTTTTGAAAATTTTTGTATTGAGAAAAACACAAAGGGGGGACCAAGCACTGCATTTTTTGAAAATAATTCAATTCCTGGACACCTGGTCACCCTGCTAAAATATATTTATAAAACTTTAAAACACGAAACGTCTATATTTGCTATTAAAAATTTTTTTATTTATCAAACAAGTAGATATAGCTCCAGAATTAACGATGGTTTAAAGTTAAAAATTCCAAATGCAAATTATAATTTCTTACGAGACTCTATATTTAATAAAGGAATAGAGCATTGGAACCAATTAACAAAGTACATGACAATCTAGAAATTAAAATGCTTTTATAAAGATACTTAAAGAAACGTTTGTCAATTAATATTTTTATATCTTTTTATAATTTTTATTTAATTTGTATTGTATTTGATTTAACTTTTGAATTAGTAATTTTATATAATGGATGATATTGTAGAAAAATAGTTAACATTTTATGTATAAACTAAACAAACGTTAAATAAAGCTTTTCATTCATTCATTCATTCAACTATTGAAATGAGAAGTAAAATAATGTTTTGTTTCGTTGTAATCTTTAACTCGCATTTTCTGTTGAGAACGATAAGGCTATATATTAATCGTATACCAGAAATCTTGTTCACAATTTGTTTATATGTTAGCTCTTTTTCAATTAACAACAGGAAAATTATTCGAAACTTACATTCATCTCATTCGAGTTTAGTGATGAAAAATGTTAGAATTTTTAATCCCATCCCACTGAAAATTTTTTCAATCCCTCCCACTCCCATCCCATGGCTTGAAATTTAATCCCATTTCATCCCACCCCACTCACATTTTTGCAATTGCACTCCCACCCCATGGGAATGGGATCGAGATTTTCATCACTATTAGAGTTGATTAAATAAATTATTCGTCAAAAATCTGAATAATTGAGATTTTACATTCATATCAATTATAAAATTTAATTGATAATTGCTCATGTGTAATTAGCATGAGCATGTCTCATTTATAAAAAAGCTTATACTTAAATTAATATTGATAACTCTGAAACTTTGTTAAAGGCTTATGGAAGCAATTCTAATATTCTTATAATTTAGAGGCAATAAAAACAACAAATAATTAATTTTAAAAAATCAAAACACCAAAAATATTCCTTCTTATATTAAAAAAATATTGAAACAGCTATATAACAGTTATATTATTGTTACATTTAGAACGGAGAGCGTGTTATATGAAAGCAATTAATATTCACGTCCGTTTAACACGAGATGTAATGCTATTATTTTATGACCTATTTATTGAGTCCGATTATTTCTTAAGGAGTTTTATTTTTATTTAAATGGTTATCTTTTTAATTAACAATATATATGTGAAATACAGTAAAATATATAAAAAAATACAGCAGTATTCATATTGATCTAATTGTATTATTAAATCTGAAATTTTCTAGTGTTTATGTTTAATTATAACTTATAAAAATATAAATATTTTGAAAATTGAATCATTTAAAACAATTAATGTTAATTTTTATTATAACTAACAGAACAGTTTGAATAAAAACAACATTTTCAATGTCTAAACTTATTGCTAATGTATCGTCCCTTAAGGGGTGATACACATAGTACGTACGCAATCTTGGGGAGAGGGGGGGGGTCAGTCAAAAGCGTATAAACTCTTACACTCTTATATGCTTAATATTAAGTATTAGTGTGCAAAAGCGTACAGGGAGGGGGTAGGGATCTAAAAATTGTCAAAAACTGCGTACGTACTATATGTATCACCCCTAAGTTTTATCCCTACGCATGACTAGACGTTCCGGGATTTGGAATGTCTTTGTTTGAGTGACAGTACACAGTATAATAACACTTTCTCTAGGGTTATTAATTTATTCTCTCTCAATGTGATTTTTAATTTGTTTTTCTATTTAATTGAAGAGCCATTTGAAAGATGAATATAAAAACTCCCTTAAAATAAAAAGAAAAATTTTAATATAATATCTATATAAATATATAATAATTTAAAAGTTTTATACAATAATTTGCAGACATAGAGTTAATCACATTTAGTCTCTTTTCTAAAATATTAATTTCAAAACTAACCTGTGATCCATTTATTATTATGAAAGTATAGGATGCAATCTTTGAATGTAGACTTAATTGATGAATATATACTACGAATATAGGCCACGAAATTCCAAGGTTTAGCACAAGTAAAGTAAAACTGAAAACTTGCTTGAATTTAGACTTAGGTTCTCTTTTGAATACTTTACGAAACAGTAAAATAATAAATAGTATGTTAAATGATATAGCAATCAATGCTGGACCTGAAAATAGTTGATATAAGTATATTAAAATCAATATTTATTAAGTAAAATCTTATGATTTAAATTGGTTCCACGTCATAATTACGCCTACATAAAGATTTTAATTTTTCTTGTTTTTAACAGCGCCGTAACCAGGGTTTTCTGCTTGGGGGGGGGGGCTAAACATAGGAAAACCTCAAAATATAGTAATTTTTTAAAAATGCTACACTTAACTGTTCAAAAATATTTGGGGGATTATAGCACCCTTAGCCCCATAGGTAGTTACGGTAGTGGTTTTTAAGTCTATTTTGATTGAAATTAGAAAAAATATGTAAATTAATACATGTAATTGATGTAAATTATCTTAAAATTCAGTAAAAGTCAAATATCTAGAAAACTATTAATTTTATGCAAAAACTTTAATATTCGAAATTATCGTATTAATCGAGATTTCAAATTTCCTTTTAATCTAAAATTTGTTTATAACAAATTATGAAAAATTTTCGACATTCAATTTGTTAACAATAAGGAAGAGACAAAGCCCAGAGCTGACAGCGGACTTTTTTTTAATAAGCATATTGTGCTGTATATGCACCATTATAATAATAATTAATTAAATTTATTTAAATACCTGCTAAAATCCATACGTGATTCGGATATTTTTCAGAAGAAATCCAACAACTAATAGAGATATTTAATTTTTAACGACTTTTATTACACATTGTATTTCAAACAGTGCCGTAGAAATTATTATATTTTGGGACTAAATATCTGAAATTTTCTTATGAATTTAGATTAGATGTTATGTTGTTAGCAATTTTTAAACTACATATTTTGCTATTTCTGATATTTTTAGCAAATTTAATAATTAAATTATCAAAAATCTATTTTTATTTACAGCATCACCAGAAATATCCAGTCAGTCACAACACTGGCTACGGCACTGCTTAAATCCATAAATTAAAAGATAAATACGACTTACAAATAATCAGAACCCATAAGCGCTTCAAAAAGTATTTGTTCATTGAGCCAAATAATTGTGAATCCAATAACTATTACCATAACCGGTAATCCGTATCCTATTGTTATAAATGCAATGTTTCTTATTTTGAATGCGAGCGCATTAGCAGTTATTCTATACAAATGATATCCCTCTAAAAGCATCCAAACAAATGAGGCCAATAGTGAGTATAGCAATAAACCGGAAATTGCTTTACACATAAACTACAACAGAAACTCAAAAATTATTTAATTATACAAAAAAAACTTTTTTAATATAATTAACTTTAATCTCCGTTCTGTCTAAGCCTGAAATGATGATTAAGTCTGATATTAATAAACAGAAACATAAGTTACAAAATATTAAATTCCGTTTTTTGATCAAATCATCAGTAAATGGGTTTATATTTTTTGTCTCCATAAGTAATATACGAACTATTGTTTTGATTAAACAAATGATTGAAAGACCGCAACAGATATAAGTCATAACAGATTTCACTAAATCCGGTCCTTCTCTTCCACTTATATCCATAATAACTGCAAAATTAGTCAAATGATTGCATTCACAAACAGATGATTCCCGATTTGAATCCTTAATTATAAGGTTACAGCCATTACTCGACCACTGGTTGGCTTCAAAATCCCAATAAACACATTTGACTCTATCGCCAAACTCTAAAGTTTTCTTATGTTTTAAACTAATAAATCAATAAAAAGATTAAATTTTTAATAAAACATATATTAAAGTATATATAGAAAAAGTGATGCATAAGTCACGAGGGTTTTGCTCCCTTTTTATTTGTCTTTTTTGCTTCAGCCTTATTATTTGGCAGAGAGCGAGAGCAGAGGCAAATATTTTCATATAAATTAATATTATTTACACAAAATTTCATTTATTCAATTTTGAAGAATTTAGACATAGAATCAAATATATTATCGTATATATGGTTAAGAAATTTAATTTAATGAAAAAAGCTTTTAAATGATTAAATTTGGGGCACAGGTAAACGCTATTTATCCAAGGTAGGATGACCACAACTAATGTATTCTTAAACTGGACACACTCTGGACAAGTTTAAATATGAAAGGAGGGTAGGGCGACCAAGTCTCATGGAGTCTAAATCTGGACAACTTGAAAAATCAAAGAGGGAACCAAAGGATAATTTTTCAGAAATTCTTATTTTAAGAAAAACTCAAAGGAGGACAAAGCACTGTAATTTTAAAAAATACCTTAAAATCTGGACGGTTGGCCACTCTAAAGGAGGGCCATAGGATTTTTGAATAAATTTTTATTTTTAGAGAAGGCAGAGGGGGGGGGGGGTCAAGCACAGGATCTTTTGAAAATAGCCCAAAATCTGGAAGTACAGCCGAAATAAGGACGTATGGTCACCCTAATCCATGGGTAAGCTCGATCATGTAAATCATCGTATAAAACTTAGATTGAATTAAATTTTTTCGTACCTCATTTTCACTTTAAGATTATTTTCGATCGTATTTGGTTTAATCGAAAGCATAAAACTAAATGCTATAATATTTGAATTGATTTCTTGTTCTTCAAGAATACCGTTAAGTAAATAATTTCCCAAACGATTAATAAGTGCCCCAAAAGCAGTGTTATTATTACAAGTATTCACGTTATCAATAGCTGTATCTATTCCTTTAGGGATTAATAATGAAGAATCATTTGCTTCAAACAAAATGGTTTCAGAATTATTAAAATAATATGTTTTTATTATCATATTATTGCTTTCAAATTCATGGGTATCAGTGACTGCTTTCATATAACAATTGAGTCTAATAGATATGTTTTGTATGTGAAGAAGCAGTTGAGATGCGATTTTACTTTTTTCAACAGCAGTCCCATTATTCCAGGCATTGTTTTGATTAATAAGATTACTGAATGCACTTATAAGACCGGATGTGATATTCGTGACTATATTCAAGTCAACCTCTGCTTTACCAGAATTAACGATTGTATGCATTTTAGTGATAAAATTCATTATTTCATTCAATTCTGTCACAGTTTGTAATGAATTGCTATTATTTACAGTATTCATAATAATTGTATCGATATATTGGACAACATTATTGACTTCATATATATCTTTTGATACCAACTCATCGATCCAGGTCTTTGGCAAATCGGTAGTGAAATAATTTTCATTTTCTAATGTAAATTCTGTTCTAATTTCCGAATTCTGTTCTTGATTTACAACAGAATCACCACTATATTCACCACTATATTCACCACTTATTTCGTCTATTAAAATGAATTTTAATGAAAAACCGTGTTATATATTATTTTAAAGAACCAAAGTAGTGTAGAGCATAAGCTCGAGCTTGAGCTTTACATTTTGGGGTGAGCTTAAGCTCGAGCTTAAGCTTTACATTTTGGGGTGAGCTTAAGCTTAAACTTCGAGTTTATATAAAAAAAATTTTTAAAACTAATTATTTATTCAAATATAACATCAACTAGAACAGCAGTCATTTATATGATATTAAAAATTTCACCTTATTTTAGTTTAATTTTATGGTTATTTATTTCTCTGAAATGTTTAATGTTTATCTGGTTTATAAATTCTAAGAAAAGTCTAGTTTTAACTGGTTTTAGCTTAAAGAGAAGCTCACTTAAGCTTTCTGCTGTGAGCTTGAGCTTGAGCTTGAGTTTGAGCTGAGCTTCCCTAGCATCTTACTGAGCTTGAGCTTAGTATGAAATACCTGTGCTTGAGTTTGAGCTGGGACAAGCTCAGCTCAGCTCAAGCTCGAGCTTGTCTTTTGCTCTGCATTAAACCAAAGCATAGATTAATAAAAGTTTTAATTAATTTCGATTATATTGAGTATTATTTACCTTCATCTCTTTGATTAACCCAATTATAAATTCTTACATAATCTATGATTAGTTGAGAACTATTCCATTCCTTGACATCTTTCTCAGTTAGCACTTCACCGACTCCTAAACTTATAAATAATATGAAAGGGGTAACGAAAAACTGTTCATCATCTTCTAAATATTTCGTTGGAATATCATTATAAATATCTATAGTATGATAATTAATATCATCAAAAAACCACTTGACTTCATACTCATTCCACTCTAACATATAAGTGTGGAATTCACATAAACTGGTATTAACATTAAATTCTTTGTTATTACTCCATTCATATATTGGTGAAATCCCATAATGAATACCAGCTCCTAGTTTTGAATTATGTAAGTTAGTCATGATATCTATGACCCAGACTTCAGATAACATGAAAATCGCTGGTCTCAACATTTTCTCTTTAGGCAAAGCGGCCTTTATTTCAAATCTTCCATAAGTGAATTGTTGTTTTGTTAATATAGATATTCCACGAGAAGTGAAATTTTTGTTCAAATGCTTGTCAAATATAACTGTCATTTCGAGAGTGCCATCAACTAAGCGTAGGTTTTCTGTACAGTTACCTGCATTAAAAGCGGACAGTTTTAAGAAAGATATATACTTTCATGTATAACATTAAACTGAGTCTCATATAATAAAATGTTTCATTACTTAAATAAAAGTTAACTTTAGATATGTTAAGTTCAGATTTTTAAAATCATTAAATATGTTTAAACAATGTTTAGAAATGGAAAAAATAGATATATTCTAACTTTTTGAATAACGGTCTAAGTATTTAATCAAAATAATAAATTAAAATTTGACATATTTATTAAAATCTTAAGGAATATTGAATAAAATATATTACCCAAAAATTGTTAACTTTATTTTAAACAAATTATGATAAGCTTTGATAACTTTGTTATCACTGAATCACTATCTGTTAATATCATTTTGACTCAGCTATCATTCTATTATATTGAATATAGTTTGGGTGTTATTTTATTATCGTGTGTTATACATGAAAGTATATATCTTAAAACTGCGCTTTTTTAATGCAGGAAACTGTAATATAATATAAGTGATAATTATGAAATAGAATTGAAATTATACTTGCACAAGGCATATGGTTTTCTGTTTGTAGAATCGCAAAAAAAAAATGAAAAATCTAAAGTTTTGACTCAAACCCTTGGCACACATTTGGAAATTTTTTATGAAAAATAGAAAATATATAATTTGTTCCATTTATATTTAGATTATAATCTTAAGTGTTTAATTTGATTCAAAAATTATCAAAAATTTTTCAGATAATGTTAACTTTTAAAGAGATATAAATCATTGATTAATGTCAAATAAGAGCCACCCCCGATCTTAGAAAATAGGCCCACTTTTACTAAAAAAATAAAATTAACCAATGTTGAAATTTTAAAATTTTTTGCAGTCTAAAATTACTTTAAATTAGGTTGAATTAGTTTTAAATATGTAAGTTTAAAAATGAAATTCACATAAAGTCGAAATATTCTTAAGAAAATAAAAATTCTGCCCAAAACACTTTTTAGTAGGTAATCGACATTAATTTAATCAAAAATTATGTAAAAAGTTCACTACATTTTCTATGAGCAACGCTGATTAATATGAAAGTAACTTTAAATTAATACTTAATATGAATACAACAGATCAAAATAGCAAAAACAAGAAATATTAGAAAAAATTTTATAAGAATTCGAAAACTTCTCAGTGAAAGTTTTTGTAAAATTAATTGAAATCTCAAAAGAATTGTAATATAGAGAAAATTGAAGAGAAAATGCCAACAATGCAACACTAACATTAATAAAAATTTTATCACAATTAACAATATATTAACCAGGGGTTCCAAAATGGTGGGTCGCGACCCAAAAGTGGGTTGCAAAACGATTTTGTTTAGCATTATGTTCTATGGAAGAATGGAAAATCTCCCTTAGAATGTGGGTCGCGGCCATAAAATTTTGGGAACCGGGTCATTAAACAGCGTTTATTTATACCATAAGTGGTGCGTACCCGATGTATAGTTTGATTTTATTAAAAAATAGTCCTTTAAATAAACAACTAATAAGTTAAATAGAATAAAGTCATTCAATAATGTATTTTTGCTATTATTTTGGGAAATTAGTTTGTCCCCATGAATGAAACATGCTACATTCCACACAACGGATATGAACATCCAAAGACTGAAGAATTCCAAGTCTTAACTAATCCAAATGGCTGCGCACTCATATGGGTTAACGCCAGCAATGGAGAAGTTCCAAACGGGGCGATTCAAGGTGGAAGGCAGAGAGACGGCGAGATTCTATATATCGGTCGCGCTATACACGAATCTGGCTCTTTAGTGATCGGGAAAGTGCACCCTTCTCACAAGTGCTTATATTTTAGTTGGGGCGGAATAGAATTTGGCGTTAAACGTTACGAAGTGCTCATCTGTAAAACAATGAATTATAGTTTATTTAATTAATACTTAATTATTGCAACAATGAAACATATCTTACTGCAGGAATTGTAATATCTTTTTGTGTTATGAACACAAATATAAACGTTTAATAAGCTTGACTCAGAATTATAGAACTTGTATTGTGTTTATTATAATGAAATTATGCATAAATTCATAAAATCAATTTATTATTTTATGAAAAGATTATACAAAAAATATATTTAATTATTTTTTACATTAGAATTATATGACTGGAAACATGTATTTTCTGAAGGTTTTGATTTTACTCGATCTGTTAGAAATGAGACAGCCTATGATCTCAAAACATTCAACAAATTTAAGTATAAGTATGGGCTTTAATTTGATACCAATTTCATTAATATAAGTTATTTAATTTTGAGAATGCATTCAAAATAATTTTACAAAAATTTATCTGTTTCTAAAATGATTTATTCAATACTTTGAATATCTCTCCATTCAATTCCAGAGTTTATTCATTTTTTACATATTGTTGTGAAACAGCATTAAAAATCCGGAACTATTTTGTTAATTCTTGAGCTATGAGCTTATGCAAATTTTTTTAAAACTAATTAGGGCTCGTACACATAGTACGTACGCAGTAAGGAGGATGGAAAGGGTCTACCAAAATCGCACAAAAGAGTACGCATATAGGCGAGGGGGTATAAGATAGGGGGGTGCGTTCATTATTTATACGGAAAAATTCATAACAATTCTAAAACAACTACAATAACTTTTGCGCCTTTTGTGGTTCTGTGTCGATATAGGTGTTAATAAAAGAAAATTATATAAGTTGCTAAGTTATTGAAACAGCTAGTAAAATGGAAAAAATCTGGCTATTCTTTACTTTGCTCCCTAATTCTTGGAACAGGCGCTAATTTTCTATGTGTTCTCTATAAGTAAGTTAAGTGCCACGTAATGATAAACCTAACCTAACAATAAAAGTTGGGTCGCAAAGCGAAGCGACCCAACGTATTATTAGTTAGTTTATGGTTTTGCATTTTCGGATCAGCATGAAGGAGTCGCCTCCAAAAATCTTTTTAAAAATTATTTTTTCTCGATCGATTATTGTTCAGAATCTTTTGAGGAGCATTGCTATGCCTTTTAAAATGTTCTATGACCTGTACTTTTCGAGTTATTCGACTTTAAATGTCGAATTTTCTCATAGACTTCTATTATAAAAATTTTTGCATTTTTACAATAGGCTTCAATGAGAAGAGTGATAAAACAAATAAAAACGCATAATAAAAGGCGAAAAATTAGTTTTAACAAGAACTATAGCTTTCCCCTTGGCGGCGGCTACCGCCGCCGCCTACGAAAATGATAAACTATAACCTAACTAATAATATGCTGGGTCGCGAATTTGTTAGTTAGGTTTATTATTACGTTGCACTTAACTTATTCATAAAGAAATTTAATTTTTATAATAGTAGTCTATGAGAAAATTCGACATTTAAAGTCGAATAACTCGAAAAGTACAGGTCATAGAACTTTTTAAAAGGTACAGCCATGCTTCTCAAAAGATTCTAAACAATAATCGATCGAGAAAAAAAAATTTTCTAAAAAAATTTTTTAAAAAAACTTTTGGAGGCGACGATTTTTGGTAGGTATGTTAGGCGATCTTAGATGAGTATTTGGCCCTAGGTGGCTAAGTTGACAAAAGCGTCCAAGATAAAAATTATGTGGGCAAGTGGTCAAAAAAGAAAAGTGGCACTTGCCCAACTAGTTTCACCTAGCACACTTTTACCACCTAGGTCAAATACTCATCTAAGGTCACTTAGCATACCTACCAAAAATCATCTTGCCCAACTAAACCATTTGAGAGATATCAACGACTTGCCCACTTGCCCATTTAGTAAAGGCCTGATTATTATTACTTATATGAAAAGAATGTTTTATAAGACTGTATTTTTATCGTTTATTCAAAATATTACAAAACACTGAAATCCTAACGTTGAGAACAAATACAAAACTTTTTGATTATGAACATATAAAAATTGAGAAATTATTTACAGTTTTGATAATGAAATAAACTTCCTTTTAGGGTTGAATTAGGAGGCGTTTGCCCAAAATTTTCAACTTGATGAATATGACTTAAATTCTGGTTTATTTTCACATACGTGTTTTACCCGTATCCATATATAGGGTGACCAGGTGCAATTAAATTCAAAACTGGACATGAACTGGACAACTTAAAAAATCAAAGGGGGGACCAAAGGATATTTTTCTCTAAATTTTAAATTTTACAAAAACTCAAAGGGGGGACCAAGCACTAGAATTTTAAAATATAGCCTAAAAACTGGACAGTCCAGTCCAAAACTGGACATCTGGCCACCCTAATCCATATAGCACCTAGCGCACTTCCTTTCTTAGTTGTTAGAAACAAATGTGTTTACAGATCTATTTTATATTTTTGAAAAAGTAAATATTAAGGACATATTATAAATTGGAAACTTATTTAGCAAGTATTTTACAATATATAATATGCTGCCCATTAGCGTATATCCACATTTGTTACCCGTTTTACGCAACTTTTTATGTACTTTTAATGATATTTTATTTCTTTAAAAGATTGTAAAATCAAATCATTACGACTAATGTTTGTTATATTTTTTATTAATTGTTTTATGGATAATAATAAGTGCTTCAGATATCGATTTTTACTGTTCATGTGACAGATTTTTAGCTTTTAATGAATGAAAACTGTTTAATGAATAATGCATTGACTGATTGTCTCGTCGGTCTCATTAATAAATATTCAAACATAATTGTTCTCATTATTTCTTTTATTCTTTCAATTACATTGTCGTAAATATCTTTAATGTGAGTTTTCAAAGAATTGAATGCGAGTGAAACTCTATATTTAGTATATTTTTTTAGTGAATTTATGAAATTTAAGACTCAATATTTACATGTTTCCTATAAATATGTTAAATATTTACTCTGTTTACTTGTTTTATATAAATATTAACGTAATTCAGTTTGATATGCAAAATATGCACAAACCCTGAAAATATATATACAGTAAAAGCTCGTTATAATGAACCATCAAGGGGTAAAAGTTTTTGTCCGTTAAATCGAGTGTTTGTTATATGGAATGGATTTTAGCCTAAGTTAATAGCCGAACGGGATCCCTGTTATATACGTTATAACGAGCTGTCTATTACATTGAGGTTCGTTATATCAAGCTTTTACTGTATTAACCTTGAAAATATGCATTATATGCAAAGCCAATGCCTTAGTGATGAATGTTAATGGATAATATAATTAAATTATACAACTACATACATGATATAAAAACGTGCTTGTACAATCAGTGAAGAAAGTCCATGACAATAATTTAAAATTTTAAATGGTGTCACGTATTTCACTCATAAATTAAGTTATTATTAAATATTATTAATCTTAATTTGTATTGTGAATTATATTATTATTGAGCATAATTAATATGTTTATTGATTTTCAAATGTATAAAATTAATGTTTTCTTTTTCTTTATTATCAGGCGCTTTAATTAGTGATAAAAATTTTTGATAATTAAAATCTTATCATAGAATAAAATTTTTATAATTTGATAATTTGAGTATTTAATACTTTTAGCAATTTCATGATAACGGTCCTAAACATTTTGATATTGATTGCATAGACTTTCGACACTCTCTGTACAAATTATATCTATTTTGAAAATGGATTGCGTAAAAAAATAATGGATTGCGTAATAAATTTAAATGAATCAAGAAATAGATTAAATCTTTTAAGAAAATAAAAGGAAAACTTCTATAAGTATAAGATTCTACGTATTATACAAGCATTTGTTGCTATTCCAATAGATTTAACAATGAATCTCCAATATAAAGCGTTATTTACTTATATATACTTCATATTATGCCTGATTGGATGCTTATCACAAATTTATGAAATAAGTAAAATTTATTTCATACGAAACAACAACTAAAGTTGGATACGATACAGAAGTATTAATTTCTTTGCCTGGCGTCACATTATGTGGATTTAAAAGCTATTTCATGAAAGAATCCAATGAGAAATGGGGATCAGATATAGAAAAGGAAGCCAAACAAGTAGTGTATTTGAATAAACAATTAAATAACCTCAGTATTGAGAAACAGTTTATTTTAAGGGTTATGATTTATACTTATTTCCAGTGAAGACACAATGTCCTAAGGCCCTAGAATTCTCCAGTCCAGTACAGACAGAGTAAACAAATCTGAAGTTTACCTGAAAAGGAGACAATAGGGGTGATCTCATATTACTCATTAACACATATCATATATATTGAATTTTGATACTCAGGGGATAATATTTTTGAATTATACACCTATTAATACCGTAAATACTAGACATAATTATTTGTCATTAACAGGTGTTTTTCTGATCAAATTACAAATGACGACAGATTTTTACTGCACTGGAATTCTCGAGTTATGAATCTTTATATTGATTAATTTGGCCTGAAATGGTCGCTTTGACGCTAAGATATCATATATGCGTTGTTCCCGTATCATTTTAAAACATGTGATATCATTATTTTTACTCTTCTTTATCAATAACAGGCTAAGAAGTTTCTGTTTATTATAGTATACTTTTTACCATGCAACTATTTCTTTGAAAATAAGGACATTTTAGTACTGTTATGTTACATCATCCTTAGTAATAAGTTTTATTGAAAAATATTCAACTTAAGTAACAGCTTAAGAAACATGTATTTCTTCAATATATTAAATATACGATTCAATAATAATATAGATGAAGTGCATTCATTTAAGCTTAATAACGTAGGGCAACCAAAAATGATAATTTTTTTATTAATTATTGTTAATTACAAATTGGAATTTAATGAAATTTTAAACATTAATTAGGTATATGTAAAGGAAATAAACGAAGGAAATACTTTATATATAAAAAAATAACCCGTTATAGTGAATCCACTTTATTATGAATAG
>JAQGCH010000971.1:0-18263 GCA_034699485.1 Nanhermannia elegantula | reverse complement strand
CCTTTATAGTGAAACCCCCTTATAGTGAATTAAAGTTAGCGGTCCCAAGCGATTCACTATAACGGAGTACTACTGTATTATAGCTAATGAGCTGTTATCACATCAAATTAGCAAAAGCTCATTAACTATAATTACACAATCAAGTTATAGCTTTAAATGACAGAGATTTGAGCATTAAGTAGAGTACGTTATGCTCTTGAGATCATTTTATTTTATTTCTTAATTTATTTTTCGCAGAATAAAAGAGTCTTAAAATAAATTCATATAAAGCACTATATTTTTTATTCACAGTCAATAAAACAGAATAAAACACAAAATGTTTAAAACCTATACTTTTTTACTCAACAGCTTATTTAAAACACGGCCAATGCATTCACGACAATGTTATCGGTGCTGACGATGCCATACCATGTCTTAACAATTATCTGTTAGCTTTCGAGCACTTGGCTTCTGATGGGGAACACGAGTGGCGATCAACTATATGTTGTGCTCATAAACGTAAAGAGCTTTGTACTGATAAACTTGCTTTAGATCATTGCGGATCAGAAGCCAAAGAGTATTTTGAGATCTTTTTTGACAAAATTCATTTCGGATTTTTTGACATTATCTGCGTTAATACCGATTTCGATCCTGATTCTGAATTATGCAATAAAGCGCTGCCCAATGCTGGAAAAAAACCAAAGGCTCTTAAGAGTAAGAGCCATATCAGTAAAATGCTTTTCAAATTTTTTCCTTTCAATTATGTTCCGAAAGCAAATAGAAGTAAATATCAGTCAAAAATTGATTGATTTGTTTATAACCTGACGTTTTTATAATTTTTATACAAATTAGTTATTATTACTTTTTAATTTGTGTTAATGTTACCTTTTGTCGCTATACTTCAATGTACTGTAACTAAATTATGTAATTTTGTTATAGGTTTACATCCGATAATTCGCTAGTTTTTTAGTTTTGCCTTAAACTCAATTAGATTTTAATTGCATTGTTCTGAGAGTCAACATGTTATCAGTCACTAAATTTGAATATTTTAATGTTAGTAAATAGAAGTACAAGAGCTCGAGAGTCTCGATATCGATCGAGAATTTTAACTAATCGTAAGCGAGTCTCGAGTGCCTCTCGAAAGCCCGGACTTAAAAACAAAATGCTGTTAGACTTTAATAACAAATTATAGAACTGTCAACATTTACCCCATTAAATAACCTATAAATACAGTACAATATTTCACACTTTTGTATTGATAAATAAATTCAACCTCTGAGGGGAAGAGCAGGGGCTAGTTTTTCGCTCAAATTAAGATAAATTAAAAGTGTTAACCGAAAAATTAGAGTTTATTTTGAAGTTTAGTCATATTTCAATCATTTCATTGGCTATTTTTCAACTTTTATCTCTTAATAAAAGCTAAGCTCTAAATGTTTTTATGGATTTTATGAATAAAAACAATGTTAGAATTCAGCTTTTTGTTATACATAAATCTAATATCTTTAGTTCAAAAAATTAATCCAATAATCATTACATTGAAAATTAAGACTTGTAATCGTTCAAAAAGGTCAGTCATGTATATTTGTGTACGAGATATAAGTTCAAAAAACGTTTTCTTCAGCCAACTCTCTAATGAAAGAAGATCTCACTGAAGCCCATGTTAAACCAGTGAGATTTTTACATGTGGAACCTGTGTAGGTGTGGGCAAACGCGTGGGGCCGTAGGGATGTTTAAAAAACACTGAATATGTGGCCAACATATAGCAGAGAAAATAGTCACTCCTGGGGTTCGAACTCAGACCCTTCGATCCGGAGTCGAAGTCATAGAGCGTTGCGCCACTCCTCCCCTTATATAAGCTCAAAAATGTCAAAAATATTGTGACTAAACTGTGAACTTAAACAAATCTTTTTCAGTTAACATTTTATAGTATTTATGATTTGAGCGAAAGATTCTTCCCCTCAAAGATTGAAATATCTTCAGTAAAATTTCAAGTCTAAAATAAAATAAAATTTTTTTAGACCAATAGTACTCTCAAAACTCTTAAAAATACCTCTATTAATAAACTCATTAAAGTACATTTTGTTTTGTTTTTTATTAAATTATTTTAAATAATTTAAAAATTATTAAATTATACTAAAAAGTGCTTAAAGTAAATGAAAACATATTAATCATTAGTAATGTTATGTAATATGTAATGCTCCATAGGCTTCAGGCTAAGCTTGAAGAGCATTTTAGAGTCCTAGGTTCGGGCTCAGGCTCTAGATTTTGAGTCTAGACTCAGGCTAAGCAATACAAGCCTAAGAGCCTGTAGAAAAATTTTTACTTAAATTAATCATAACTTAATATTTTGCTTCATTGTATTTGAGTTTCTTATTTAGTACAGTAAAAGCTCGATATAACGAACCTCTATGTAACGAACAGCTCGTTATAACGTACATAACCGGAATCCCGTTCGACTATAAAATTAAGCTAAAATCCATTCGATATAACGAACAAAAAATTTTACCCCTTAATGGTTCGTTATATCGAGCTTTTACTGTATTGTTTTTTGAATAATAAACACTTTTTACTCTTTTTTATATATAATTTTTCGTTTTGAAAATTTAGAGGCTCAGGCTCTAGGTTTTAGACACACAGGCTCTGGATCTTATATCTAGGCTAATGCTCGGTTTTTTAGAGCCTATGGACACTATCATTAGTTTTAATGATTAATATTTAATTTATAGATAAAGAGCGACTTTATTCTCAAAATAATTTAAATGTCATAAATGTTATCATTGATACAAATCTATAATTTCTGTATAATTTTTTCATAAATTGTTTATTTTATTATGAAATGAAAACAAGTTAAGAATTAATATCATTAATAACAGTAAATAAAACTTTTAAAGCAAGAATAGATTTTTTAGGATAGGTTTAGAATAGATTTTATTGCAAAAAAATAGATCTCAAATGAAAATACGCCAGTTCAATATTTTAAGGTAATTTATTTTCTATTGGAATAATTGGTAGAATAGGATTCATAGGTTCATTGAAGATAAGCTTTTCTAAAGGTATTTAAAGCAAATTAAAGCTGTTTTTACAATAATTGAACAAAAATTTGTGGACAAAGCTTATTAATAATTGTTTTTAATGAAATAATAAAATAAAAATTTAAATAAAATGAATAACAATGAAACAATTATATGAATTTAAGCTTGAATTCAACTATTCTCTTAAATAATTAATTTGTTGTTAAATAAAATAATTATATAATTTTAATCGTGGCCTTCAATTAAATATATAAAACCTGAGTACAAAAATTATAGTTAAATTAAGTAATACTTATGAATAAAACATGAGGGACAATAACTACTTTTAGACTTCAATAACACAAATACAAGTTATATAAATGAAAACTAATTGTTTCGTTATCGTAAGAATCAAAATAATTCAATTATGATATGAGAACTGTCATATTCCAAATTATAATTACGGGTTTTTGGCAAATTATGCCCAGTTACTAAAAATTATGCTTTTATGTACAATGAATTTTTTACTGTTATTAAATACTAGAGATTAAAATAAAATAACATCTCCCTCTGTCAACCTCTTTTCAGAAAATCTCATCTTTAGCCCAGAGTTAGAGTGAGATTTTTACAAATTATCTGTGTCCGCGTGGAACAGATGCTACGGGCCTAGGAATTGCATATCGCAGTCAAAAATTTGCAGTGTCTAGGGTTCGAACCACTCGCGTAGCTGCCTATAAGGGGGTTATAGACCCCCAGACATTTTTCTGAATTTAAGTGTAGGTCTGTGACAATTTAAAAAAATTGCCACATCTTCCATTTTTCTTATGCTTAGTCCCCTCCCAACCAAAAATTTCTAGTTACGTGATTGGTTCGAACTCGAGATCCTTCGATCATGAGTCCGACACATTTCCACTGGACGACACTCGACTACCAGACTCGGGATTTAAGTAAACTCTATTTACTATACTGTACATTAAAATATTAATGTTGTCCATAGGCTCCTAAACCACAGAGCCTGAGTCTGGGTTCAAATGTATCTATTTTTATGCTTTTTATGCTTACAGTGAGAGTTAAGCACAATTTGGAAGCTCTACATATAATAACAATAAGACTTAATGATTGTACAAAAAGCCCAATAAGCAAAACGTGATTTTTAAACTTTGAAAGTCTTAAGGCTATCTTATTATTAGTCAAATCATTCAGTTTTTGAACACAATTACTCAAAATACTATGAATTTAAAGTTATATTTAAATAATCGATAAAAGATTTACTTCTATTTCAATCAATAAACCAAAAAAATAATAAATGCAATGACTTCTGGAGCGGTTACCTCTGCCTCTCTTTCGCTGATAACATAGCTTAAGGTTTAGATTCCCCAACAGTTAGAAACTCATTATTTATTGATAAAAAACAAATCACCGAAAATATGTTTATGCTTACAGAGTCTTAAACATAAGCATATTATTAGAAAAGAGTATTCTATGCAAGCCTTATACTAAATTAGCTTCTTAATGATGGTATTGATTGTCAATTGTAGAAGAACAAGAAATCCGAACCATTTTTTGTTAAAGTAATTTATTTTCAGTCAATTATTGAATTATTTCCTGTTTTTGAGTTATATATAAGTTATATAACAATCGATGCAAAATATTACAAAATACTAAAAGATATTCTTTAAAACTCTTACTTCATTGGTTGACACTTGAAATACTATGTTTAACATATGTACTACTGATATATATGCTAAACAACAAAATTACTATTAATAAGAATAAGAGAATAAAGAATTTATGTTACATTTATATAAGAAATATTGTGCAAAGTATATAACGATCGATCTGTAAAAAAGCCTTAGTTCAGACCCCCTTTTATTAAACAAGATATCTGTGTTTCTCAATGATATAGTTATGAACTCAAAAATGTTTAGTGACTTGAGTTCATAACTATATCATTGAGAAACACAGATATCTTGTCTTATAAAAGGGGGTCTGAACTAAGGGTTTTTACAGATCGATCGCCATATTTTAGTATATAACTATATTTTTCAATAATCATTGTTTGTTCCAAATTAAATTTTGAGGACATTTAATAAAAACATGTTCTCATGACTTAAGGACTAAATGAAGACTAAAATATTTCAGTCTCTTAGTCCTCTTCTGACTCTTTAGTCTTAGTTTCAGGACATTAGTTGGCACTAAAGACTGAAAAATCGGAAAACTATGAATAATTCTACTGTTCTGTTATTATAAGACCTAATTAGAGGAATTTTGACACTAAAAATGTATTTTTTGTTTATGTACAGAATATTAAAATCTTGAGTTATTAATAGAAAATTGCAAAAGCAATAAATTGAATTCAATATAGAACTTAATAGTTATGCAGTTTTTTAAAACTAGAGCTTATTTTTAATTAAATTTATTTAAAGTTTTATGAGATGAATATTTAGATATTCTCTTCGTTTCCCGACTCCGCTCAACAGAATAGCATTAAATTTATTATAAAACTCAATTTGAGTAAATCATTGCTCATAAAAGCTTGCACTGAAATAAATTTGAATTAAGATTTTTCGATATAAGCTGAAGAAACAGGCAATTTAACTACATTTGGGTACATTATAATAATGAGCCCTTTTTATTTCAAATGCTGGGAGTTTTATATAATCGGTCGATAATCCTTTTAAATACGATACTAAAAAACAATAAAAATAATTGAAAGCAATAAAATTGAGAAATTCAAGAGTAAAGTATAACTCAGACCACTCTGAATATTAAGCTTAAACTTTATGATAAAATGGTATCTTAAGAACCTTTTCTGTAACCCTCTGTAACCAACACAGAGCCTAAATAAATAAAATCGCTTTTTCATTTAGATTTGAAGAAAGAAAAAACTTTTTATTTGATTTCAGTAATATCTATCATGTTTTTAAAAGTTGTTGAGATGAGCCTATTCTCACCCTCAGAAAGAAAGATTCATTTTTTAGATATAAAAATAATCACAAAAACGTTTTAATCGGCTTTTTCACTAATTAATAAGTTTATCCTTAGATAAAACCTATTGTAATATTGAGTAATACATAATCCGCTATCAATTTTAATTATGAGCATAATCTCAATATTTAAATACATGGCATAACTATTTCTTGATCCCAATAATCAGCGCCTACTTTCATATTTATATGAGAATATGCGCTGATTATTAGCTTAAGCCGTTCTCAATGCTGTTTCATCTTTTGCTTTATTGCTTTGAATCTTAGTCTAAACCATACATTTTCTTTAGCACAAGAATTTATTGATATAATTCTCTATAATACTAAATGCAATCTATTATTCAATATATGGGGCCATTATTACACATCAATTGATGTCATTGAAGTGACTTATTTTTCGTAACTTAATCTGTTCTTAGACTAATTCAAGGCCTTACCTATAATTAGAACTCAAATTAATGTTAATTAGGATTTATTGAATAGTCTGTGAGTTTAATAGTTTTAATCATATTTATTGGTCTCAATTTATTGCTATATTTCATTCAATTTATTTATGTCTCATTTGTCTAATGCTTTTTATCACTATTTATGGCCCAATGGGTTTCATTATACGATTGATCACTTTGTATACGAGCCTACTATTTATGGCCTTTTTTATCATTTCGCGCACTCACGCCTTCGGCAAATGTCACTCAATTTAATCAAACTTATCGTCTTCTAAATAGATTTCTTTTGAATTGAAAAGTAATGCGAATCACAAGTATTTTAAAGTAATTATTTTTCTAAAAAGGACTAACTATTGAAGCCGTTCTCTTGAACGGCGATAGTATACACACTATTTATGTAAAACTTCTATCTATTGTCGACTTCTAGTAAGAAATGTACCGTTTGTTTAAGTTTTAATACTTTTTAAATTAATCTTTTTAAGTGTTTTAATACTTAACATAACATAAGTTATTAAAATTTATTAAAAGTTAATTAAAACACTTTATTCTTAGTGAAAATAAGCAAAACATAATTTTAAATATTTAATTATATAAATCCGAGCCCTTTCGGCTACTTCTTAAGACTTCATCAGTAATAAGTAATTAAAATTTGTTATTACACTCATATATTGAGTGAAAGAATTTTATGGCAATCGTATTACAAAATTTAATGTCAATCGTTTCTGCCTATAAAGCCGTGTACTTCTGTCTAAGCACGCGATTTAAACAATTTAAAAAAGTTTGCCTTATTTTATATTTATGTTTCACTATAATTACATTGTATTCAAAGAGAAACTTCTTTATTGTATTGAAATAATTACTCATAATAATCGACGTAAAATCTCGAACCGACGTCTCTGGAGAACAAGTCTTTAAAAAATAGGAATAATGGATCCGCCACTTGGCAACTGCTCTGAATATTTCTTTTAGAAAATAACTTTTAGCACAACAATACATTGAATGCACGCTAAGGTTGTGTCAAATTGTTGTCAAATTAAAACTGAAGTCTAAGGTGAAATGCGGACCACACACACCACTACTGATCTGAAGCTTTTAGAGTATAAGAAATATCTATTATTCATGGAATTATAGAAATAAATAATACAGAGCTGGCATACTCTCTATACTTGCAACAAATCAATAGAACAAATGAATTTACATTTTGAATAAAAAAATAAGTTTTTTAATCAATTTTGAATAAATGTTTTTTAACATAGAATATAATGTGAAGTATAGAAAACACTGATTTTCAATTAAATTAATATAAAAGCTTGAGGAATAAGCTCCAGAACTATTATAGAGTTAGAATTCTGTGTTTGAGAAAATATTTGAATTATCAAAATTAATTATTTGAAAATTGGAGTTCAACAGTGCAGTACATTAAACGCTATAATTTATACAAAAAAAGCAATGCCTTAATCCTTTATCTATTTATCCCTCACTTATTTTATTCACTGATAGCGAATGAATAAATGATTAAAAAATTTCACGCAAAAACATCATTCTATAGATGAATTAATTCTTCTTAAACCCCTTAAACCCTCAAAGTTTTTATCATTTATCGAACAAATCGGTCACTTCATAGGTAGATTTTACTGATTGAATCTATTGATCATCAATAATATTAAGCAAATATTGAAATATATTTATTTTTTGAGTGTTCATTAATTAAACTTTTTTTTCATGTATTGATTGATTTGTTTAATCAAATAAAAAGTCATTTAATAAGCTTAAGCTTTATATTTTCAAACCATTATTCATAATGTTTCTTAAATTTTGAAATTCCTTTAAATTAATTGTTATTTTATGTAAAACTTAATCAATAAACGACTTATTGATTCATTTCAGATAAGTATTCGTTTAAGTATACGCACGATAAGTATGCGCACTAACAATACATTATTAGATTAAAGTTTGAGGTCGTTTTACAACAATAAAAGCAATTTTTTTAACCCAACGACGACTTCAATTGAATATTAATTACCAAAGCATTGACCGAAATGTATAAATCATTTCATGCTCTGAGACAAACGACTCAAATAAACGCAATGATCTCTCTTATAGATTAACTCAATTTTAATGCTCAAAAAATTAAAATTAAAATTACAGCTCATAATAAATTTTTGTGCTCTATAATTAAGCCAAATTTTGATTTGCTTACCAGTAGTGCTGGTTTTGTTATTTAAGTTTATTTTAAACTTTTATTTCAATCTAAACTTAAAATCTTTATGATTAATGATAGGAAAGTCGGACCCCTTAGTGAGTGATATTATAATAGATTTATATTTAAGTAACAAATATTAACCACTGAAGTAATGATCAATTGTTATATATTTTTAATGTATGAATAGATGACTTCATTACTCTTTTAAAGTTTTCAAAGAATAAAATAATTTGATTTTATTTTTTGCAAATCCTTGGGGTTTAAGGTTTTTGAAATATTGACAACTATTTAAAATATAAAACTCTACTAATCATTGTTCTATAGGTCATGTCATACCTTTTTATATCTGTTTTATTCTCCGGTTTATTAATAGTTCGGGAAATATTTTGATTTAAGATATGATTTTGTGATTTAAAATAATGTCTTTTTTGGCTTAATTTTGATTTATTTAAAATTTATTAGTTTTGAAACTTATATTAATTTTATTTGTTTATAGTTAAAGAGTTAAAGAGTTATTTAATTTAACTTTTTATCTCATAAGTTAAAAAAACTAATCTCTTTTACAAACAATTTCTTTGATTATTATCTATTCTCTATTGAGTAATGAAATATCAACTCAGTCGAGGAATTATTTAAAAGTAATAAAAAAGTAATTACAAAAACCTATTTCAAAGTTAATATATAAAAAATGTTATGGTTTTCAGACAATAGAAACTTTAAGTATACTATTTATGAGTTTAAAGTTATCAATAATTTAATGACTTTTAACACAATATAAACAAATACGAAAAAAATAACTGAAAATATTACTTTTTATGTGCGTTAAGAAACTTGATGTTTATTACAAATATATTACAGATTTGTATTAAAATCATAGACTAAACTAATTGGAAACAACTTAATGTTTTTCAATTATATTGTTTTGCAAAAGTAGTTATTATTCGTCTAGTAATAAAACAAATTTTATGTCAGCTGAGAAAATATATAATTTTATTGTTAATTAAATATAAAATAATTTTTTCAGAAAATAATCAATGAATACCTTAACTCAACTTTACCTAAATATCTCATATTTAACAATTCGGAAATTATTATATTTTAGTATTTAATTACCATTCATGAGATAATTCGTATTCTAAAAGATTGTATTATAGGTAAAGTATACCATAAAGATATATGAGATAGTATTTAATGTATTTTTATTTGAATAAATGTTTTCATTAGAAGAATATTTAGTATTCAGTGATTAGAATTAATAGATTATAATTAAAATGAATTGAAAATTAAAATGAAAATATTTCAAACTAAGTCAAGCTTAGCATTCATGACATGAGAGGAAATTTAGCAAAAAAAAGATTATTTTTTTTGTAATAAAATTATCGTTTCCTGAAATAGTTAAACAGCAAAAAAAAACAATTCAAAACTCTTTGACTGAAAAGAATTCTCTCAAATATATATATTAGGATATAATAATAGGCTTAAAACAAATTTACAAGTCTTTATGGGATCTGCAAATTGAATACCTGTGAGATTTAAAATATTTTGCTAAGCAAGTGATAATTCACATGAAGCTAAACTATAATTATTAATAGTTTAATCATAATTGCATTGTTTAAGTCGAACGATTAACTCGTCTAATGTGTAGCTGACAGAAAAGTTTTTCTCCAATTTTTTCTACATTTTAAACTATGCTCACAATCGAAGTTAAGTTCATTTACACCTAATGCCTATATAATTGAGCACAAAATTTCATCCTATAATACCTTTTTTTTCTCTGACATGCAATATATTAATTAATGGCAAAACGCTTTTGTGCTTAGTTTAGGAAATTGTAAATTCACGTTATATTTAAATATTGTTCAACTCTATTGTCTTCTTTTTTTGAATATATTTATAATTTTTCTTTAATTATATTATTGTTACTCAAAGAGGATATGGTCTTAAATTATGTGTTCAGCCCTTAATAGGAAGAAAATTACTGTTTTTGTGTTCATTTTTCAATGAGTTAAATATTCAGACTGACTGTTAGGTAATTATTAATATTTTTGACCCTAACTAGAGATTATACTCGGCTTTTAAATAACTCTTAAATCGAAGAAAAGCGTTAATAAAATCTGAATAATAAGTTTTTTTAACTCATTAATAATAATCGATCAGAATATAACGTTTTAAACGAAGATTTATATAAAATTAATTTTTTGTACACAGGATTTGAGTTCATTAATACTTAAAAAATACTAAAACACTAAAAAATTGTTATTCACTAAAGTACTTAAGTATAAGAGATATACTATTGTAATATACTGTAGAAATAGGATTATTAGACGGGATTTAATGCACTTGAAGTGTTTGTTACTTCGAGTTTATTTTGGTTAATAATATCCAAAAACTCTACCGTTTTTTCGAATTTTAACTTTTAACCCAAGATTTCCCTGTCTTTGAATCAATACTTTTTTACTTTTAAAAACTATTCATTTATTCTCGTAATAAAAAAACTGATGCACTTTAGTCTCATTTGATGGTAAGATATATTTGTATTACCAGTATGTCTATGGGTTTATTCTATTTAAGAAAATAGAGATTAGTTTATTAGAAGTAAATATTGAAAAATATCACTTATTTCAAAATTGAATCATTTTCTCTAATATTTAAATTGAAAATTTCACTTCACTCATGCAAATTGATTAATATATTCTTCTGGTAATAGTTCCCTAAACTTATATGTTTAGCTCCGGAATCCTTCCCATTATTAATGTATTTAACTCTCGGAAATGGCAGCTCTGGTTATAATAAAGTAATATAATTGAAATTAATTATGTTTGCATTTAAATCAAAAAGTTTTATTTACTACATACACATTTGGGCTCAAATTTATAGTCAAAGGTATAAAACTGAAGTATTAATACGTCTTAAGCATATCTAATATTAACTGATTTGTTATGTTTCTCATGTATTTAATTTGCCTCAAATTTAATTTAATTTTTACTTATTATAACCCTTATTAATCATAAGTTATAATTCATAACAAATAATATGTTGAGTCAAATAGTGCTTCTTTCGATTGTAGAGTACAAGGGAATACTTATAACTTAATTACATATTGTATTGCAAACAAAACCTTATGTAATATTTTAATATTATATATATTCACGAGAGCTCTACTAAAACTTGATTAACTAATGATGGGGTTGAATAGGGTTAGCAAAAAAAATATATTTTTATTATACACTGTTTGCACTACTGGTACCGTATAAATCAGGCTTTCTTTCATACTGAAGACTAAGCATACATAACATCTAATTATTATATTCTTATGCATTCATAAAAGAAAAGATTTTCTCATTTGAAAAAAAGGTTTTGTAAACCGTTGAAAACAAAGTAAAAATTGTAATTTATTTGCTTTATTATACTCTATAGTACTGTATCCTAACATAGAAAAAACTTTTCTTTCTCATGCTTTGTAAGTCCTATGGTTTGATTAATTATAGTTGAATAGGAAATACAGTATTATGTAATTCTTTTGGTAAAAAAAGTAATAGAAAGCGACAAATATTAGCATAAAATTAAAGGATTAATTAACTCCTGGCTTGAAAGTGATTGAATGCAAATAAGTTATTGACTGTAAACAGTTTTCGGGTTTATCTCTTATTGCAATGTAATTCTAAAAGACAATAACTGATTAGATCTTAACCATTATTTTCTATACAGGTATTAATTATCTAATGAAAAAATTTAATCATTTGTTTGATTACTTGGCGAATAATAATGAGTCAAAAAAGGGTTTGTACTGTAACTGATTAATAAAATCCTTACTTACTCTCAGAACTCAAACAAAAAATTTAATTAATTCTCGAATCAATTGAAAACTTTTTTCAATTAAGGCTAGAATTAAATTCAGAAGATATGCAAAAATATATACTTTTATAATATAAGGTATAATAAACATATGTAATGAAAACATTATTGAACAATAAATGCATAAATGAATTGATTCACAAACCGAAAAAATCTAAATATAGTTTACAATAAGTCACTGACAATAGTTTTGGTTAATTATTTTGTTTTTGTTTTATTTTACAGTAAATTACAGAATATAGTGGTTTAGTATAAGAGATGACTTCACGAACTTCTTATATAAATATCTCTCTTATAATATTCTGAACACGGCTTGAAAAATAGTTTTTCTTAAACCGACTTTTCTAGAGATCGAAACAAAAGATTAAGCTTTTATGTTATGCTTGGATTGATATTCAAGCGGACAGTTTTTGTGGAATAATTTTAAATAAATTCATTAATTATAAGGAGTAGTGGCAAAGCCTTAATATAATAAAAAATATTATGCCCTAGGGAGCAAAATATCAATTATAGATTTAAACAATTCTTGTCAGTTGCCAGTGAAGAATGAGTTTTTTGAATTAGAAATCGATAGCTTTTTCAGTTAACATTTGACTCTTTAAATGAGTTTTAACTGTATTTTTTTTGTTTATCGTGTTAACAGATCTTAGTATTAAAATTTTGGTTCATTTTTATGCGAATAGATAAGTATCAAAAAGTATATGAAAGGAAATGCTTTGAATCTGGAAAATAGCGAAAAAAGGATAAGCTATTAAAAAAAATTTTAATATAAATTTACATTTTTTTAATAATATTTTTAAATAAGTTTTCTTTAGTTAAATTCAAAACTAATGGCTTCAGTAGAATGTGCTTTAATAGTTGTGAAATAAGCTTTTGATAGTTTTGATTTAAAAATTAATAATTAATTTAAATACAAAAAGTCTATAAACAATAAAATATTGCCAAAGACTATAATTAACACTTTGCTTAAGAAAACTCTCAAATATAGTGATTATAACAAAACACAAACACAAGATTTCAATTATTATTCAAAAAGAAAATTACAGAATATATTATATTTAATTATTATACAAGTGTCACATATTGTGTACTAATGACACACAAGTGTACTTATTATACAAGTACACAACTACAGGGCCGTACTTAGCTATGGGGTCAGGGGTCAGGGCCCATGTATTTTTATGTAGCAATTTCAAAAAATTGTCAAATATCCGATTTTTCCTATGTCTGGCCCCCCAACGAGGGGGTAAAAATTTTTTGGGTACGGCACTGTTGGACTAATGTTTTGATTGCTCAAGGAATGAATGCTAGATTTGATACATGAATTATACTTATGTAAAAACTAAACAATGAAATTATAAGATAAAAAGATGATTTATTTTCAAATTGTGTAACTTTTTAATAAATGAGTAAAAACATCAAAACATAAATGATTAATAATATTTTTGAGCCGTAAATAAACTATTGCTAAAAATTATATAATAAACTAATTTTATTCAAATCATGTGAAGCGCAGGTCTTGTCTAAAAGTTTAGTAAAATGCAAATCAAGTTTTTATTCAATTTTTCTCTAAAAAAACTTTATATTCAGATCGAGTATACATTCATTTTTAAGTAATTTTTCTTTTTTTCAAAGAAAAATTATACAAAATTTTTTCTTAATTGTATTGTTATTTTTAAGAGTCAATTAAGAAATTTTTCTGAAGTCAAATATTTCATGGAATAGTCTGAAAAATTAAGCCTTTTTTCACCTCATTTGACAGATGATGAAGTGGTTCATGTCTTAAGTGTCAAATGTTTGAAACACTAAAAGCCCTTTTTTCTCATTACTGATGCTATACTTAAACTAAGAGAATAACTCTTTATCTGAATTTTAATTACCAGCACATCGAATATCATTTTTAAAGTAAGTTTTAATGAAAGACTTTTAGTGTGGAAAATAAAACTGAGTTATATGAGAATCAGATGTTGAGTATATTTCAATTTGATTATTTGTATGCTTGAGGAACAGCATTAAATCGTAAAAGTCGTAAATTAGTTGCAACTTAATTATCAAAAGATTTGCATCATTAATAAAACCAAATCAAAGTATTTTAGCTTTCAATCTATAGAAGTGGTTTAGTTTGCTATCAATATAAATGATAGTACAGTAAATTGTAAAACACATATATCTTAAGTCATAGGAATTTTAAGATTAAGGCATTACTTCTCACTTTATATTTTTATCCCAACTCCAGTAGTGATCAACTCTTTCTGAATCTCCAATATTATTGTTAGTCCGATAGATCGATGCACTGCATTGCAGTCAACAATCTGAAAATTTAATTAAATTATTTATTTTTGTATTACATAATATCCTAATACAGTAAAAGCTCGGTATGACGAACCTCGATGTAACGAACAGCTCGTTATAACGTACATAACCGGAATCCCGTTCGGCTATTAACTTAAGCTAAAATCCATTCGATATAACTCACACTCGATTTAACGAACAAAAAATTTTACCCCTTGAGGGTTCGTTATATCGAGCTATTACTGTATAGTGAATCCTTGATACTGTACAGATTCTGGTATTTGAAAGCAAGTCCAGATCCACATTCTATTCAGCTATTCAGGTAAATAGCATTATATTTAATGCTATAATAAAATTATCTCTTTGTATAAAACTACAGATGCTACTTTGTAAAGAGAATACAGTACATGGGTAGCATCCCATCAATTCACTATATAGAGGTTTTGTTGTACTATTATTAATAAAACTATCCATTTGAAAGTTTGACATTTTACAGAGGACGCATTCAAGTTAGAAACAGGATTTTTTGGTCACAACTTTTAAATGAAATAAAATTAATGAAGACGTATTTTTGAAAGATACAATTTTTTATTATTAGAAAAAAATTTCAAAAATATATGAACCCGTTTTTTAAAAAAATTGCAAAAAACTGCTTTAACATGCAAAAGAATTATAGCAACCTTTGTGGTTTTCTGGTTTAAACCCAGATTACAAGAAATGGAGGCAAATGAGACCATCAAATTAATCCAAACTCTTAGCCAATAATAGTTAGGTCAGTCTAAACTAATTTTGCTTAATAGCGCACTCCCGATCGGCCGGATCAAGTCAGAGGTCACATTAACTGACCCAAAAAAATAATGACACTATTTCTGTAATGCTTTCGAGTTTTAGAGTTGCGATTCATAAAAAATAGCATAAAAAATGCGAATAGCCTTTCAATAAGTCATAAAAATATTTAAAAAATATATTTAGTGTAAAATGAGATCGTCATTAATGGTATTTTCGGCAAATATCGGAAAATAATCACCGATTGAACCGAATTAAACCGAAAATTTGAAATTTGAAATATTTTTGATTCGATTATATTCTTCTAATAAGAAGAGTTATTAAAATTATATTTACACAAATACATAATACTCTACTCTACTGTACGTTTATAAGAAGCCTATTATGAGTCCTAATATACAGTGTTTTGTCAATCAATCAAAATCAATAACCCATATAAAACTTTTAAAAGTTCATAAAAAGACAATTTTTTAGTTTATTTAAATATATAAGTTATGCCTCAAATATGTTGCGCATAATTCTTGAATAAATTTGAATCTGAAATTTGTTTATTGAATCGAAAGAATTAATTTGCTTTAAAAGTAATGAGACTTTATTGATAGGGAACTAATTTGACACTTTCTGAATAAAACAATACAGTAGTACCCCGGTATAGTGAATCGCTTGGGACCGCTAACTTTAATTCACTATAAGGGGGTTTCACTATAAAGGGGTATTTTTAACATTAGTTGAATCCAATGTTAACCAAAATTGACCAAAATTTTCATTCACTATATCGAGGATTCGCTATAAAGGGGTTTACTATAACGGGGTACTACTGTATTTAAACTATAGTTAAAGAGAATTAATTAAATAAATAAATGTATATCTGAAAGTCATTTGATATAATTTCTTAATCAGATATATATTTATTTCATAAATAAACAAAACTTTAAACACAAATCAAATGTTAGATAAGAACTTATTTTTATATTTTTATTACAAGTAATAAATTATATTTATTTCTAAAAATTAATATTTAATCCAAATGTGAAATTATTAATTATAACTAAAATTGGCCAAAAAATAAACCAAATAAGAGGTTATTATTTAAATAAATTATTAGGAGAAAAGAAAATATTGTATATCATAATGGAAAACCATAGTCTTTCTTTAGGCACTTTTCAAAATTATAATCACACAAAACTTCGGTAATCATAATTAAAATTTTGTGACAGAGTGAAAGCATTAATATTTTTATACTGTAGTGAGTTTATAAACTTTGCTCTTGTATTAATTTTTCAAAATATTCCTCTATGTTTGCATTAAATTAATTTTTTTAGCAAAATATTACAATTTTATAATAAGTATATGTTATATATAAATATATATATGTTGTATATATATATATATATATATATATATTATACATATATAGTACAGTATATATTAATAAAACAAAATATTCCTTCTCTTATATTCACCACAATTTTCATTATGCAAATGCGTTATTGTCCTGAAAAATATAGTAATCACTCTTAAACCTAATAAAATATTTATTAAATTTCAAGAAAATATTCTTAGAAGATGTTATTTTACTTAATTTTATTCATTGAAAAAAATATTATTAAATTTTTGTTTATAATTCTGACTGATTATCAAGAAATAATTTTAACTCATTATTTAAACTAAAACTTCCCACTGCTTTCAGATATTCTTACATCTTATTGAAACTCTTATAAAAATTTTGAACCAAAGATTTTTTGTGCAGTGGCGTAGCTATTATATTGGCAGTGGGGTATATGCTACCTAAACTCCCTAAAATACCCCCTAAACTCCTTAAATTACTCCTTAAAAGTAATTAATTTCATAGAAAGTATTATTTCATTGTATTCTTTGAGAAGTTTTATTTACTGGAAATGCTTTCAATCGATAATTGTTTGCCAAATATTAAATCTATTACTGAAATAAGTGAGTAATTTATTGATAATTTGCTTAGTATTTTGAAAATAATGCTTGAATTGCAAACTCAACTCTTCATGAATGCAAACCTAAACGTATTTTTGATATTAATTAAAAAGTTTGTAATTATGGTATTAAATGGTCGAGGGCTTAAAAATTGGTTGTTTGAGTTGATCTCCGTTTTTAACATACAATAATACTAAAGCTCTTGAGCACAAACTTTGAGCCGTTTATCAGAGATTAAAAGCGGTGTAAAAATAATTATTTTAATCCCTGAAGTGTTAAGACTAGATTAATAGGAATTGGAAACAGTTTTCTGCTAAAAATAAGTCACTTCTGATGAAACCCATTCTGTTCTTGTGTCAGATGCCTATCAACGACACTGATGTAAAGCTAAGTCTGACTTTTGATTGATTAAAATTTAATTTTCTATAACAAAAACAAAAATAAACCACTGTTTTTGGCAATTAATAAGATAAGAATCAGTCAGAAGATCAATCACTAGATGTTAAAAATGTTATTTAATGCATAAATATTTAAGACTTGATTATAATATTATATGAGAACAAATGTATAGAAACAAGAAATTACTGAAAAAATTTCAATTTTTTTCAATTGAGAGAAAAGTTCGTTAGCACTGATCGGGAGAATTAAATGAGTTGTTAAATATACACATAAAGAGTGATAAAAGGCTTGCTATAAAACTTGTGCAATAAATAGTAAAACAGTTGTAATATTGTAACCTTTGAGGTCAAAGTCTAAC
>JAQGCH010000970.1:0-18278 GCA_034699485.1 Nanhermannia elegantula | reverse complement strand
GAAGTCTCATTGAAAATACATTATATATAAATACATACAGAATCACATAATGTATTTTCAATGAGACTTCTTTGCTCTCTGGTGCTTTACTGCGTGGACGGATCGAGTTGGTCCAAGAGGAAAAGTTGTAGCACTCGATGAGATCTTTCTATTGACATAAGATTCGCGATGGGGTCCTTTCGTGGGGGTGCCCTATGGACTTTGATCATTACTCTTTAGTGTCTCCAAAGAAAATTTAGTAAATTTAACATAGAAAAAATTTAATAAAACAAAATTAATAGATTTTTTAAAAATAATTTAATAAAATTTGGTAATTCAGAGCTAAATTATTATGAATATAAGATACAATATTTAGGAGATATATTCCTATTAGAAATGATAACACAGAATTTTAACATTTTGCTGTATTTTTGTAATTTATAAAAAATTTAATCAGTTTTAAAATTTAAACTAAATTTAGTCAAAAAAACTAAATTTAGTACTAAATTTAGGCTCTTGAGAAAATTTAGCAAATTTAACAACGCTAATTATAGCCTTTGTATATGGCATAAATTTTTTTTTATTTAAATATAAATTTTTAAAAAATAATTATTAATCATGGAGTACATCATCCAAAAAATTGGATTCATTTTCAGATAGGCTCACATATGTTTTCATTTTAAAAAATTCATTTCAAATACATATATAAGGCGACTAACAATTTGGCTTCAATTCATTCGTCAAGTTTTTTCACATATATCACACGAGTTAATAAAAGAACAGGTGAAGACCCAAAAATGCCGTCACTTCCGAACGCAAGCTATAACTTTCTCATTAATTCTATTTTTTATAATGGTGTAAAGTTATGGAATGCCTTACCATTTAATATTAGGGATTGTAAAGACATGAAAACTTTAATTTGTGAAGCAAATAATTTTTACAATATTTATTAATTTTCAATTATTTTATGTTTATATGCTTTTTATTCATTTATTTATATATTTTTAATTATATGGTCCTCAATGGAAAACAACTGTAAGTTGATTGAGTTAACCTTAATAAAGTTCAAAGTTCAATTTACTGTAAAAATAATACATATTGTTGAAAATTTTAAGCTTAAATTAATGCATAACTTCAAATTAATTTTTGATTCGTATAAATTATATGTTGAAAAATGTATTCATATAAGCTTAATATTTTCAATAAAATCTATCACTAAATTTGCATTAAACAGCTATAATGATAGCCATCCCTGAAATAAGTTTTGTTTTATAACGTCACATATGTTTTTTAGTAAAAATTCCTTATCTATATATAATAACTGTCATTTCTCTGTAATTCTAAAAATTCCAATACTGGCCACAATAGAACCGAACCAACTATATATTGCGGCTCATTATCATCTGAAAGGTGCCAAGAGGTCATTAATTTTTTCGAAAATTAACCAGTGGCCAAGTTAGCGGTTTAAGGGCTACGCCACCAATGAGAGGCGTCACTAGTAACCTTCAAAACACTATTTTTGCAGGCAACCACTCCCGCGGGTACCCGCGGGCTAATGTCTAGTAGTGAATATAATTGTTTCGTGCCAAGAGATTTACTATAACAGGGTACTACTATTTTTATCATCAAAGTAAATTATAATAATTTACATTTTGAGATAGTAACAACAAAAACTTCGAGGCCATTTCTTTCAATTAATTAATGTTCAGTTTATATAAATAAAAATTTTTGCATTTAAATATTTAATTATTAGTTTCAAATGAGCTTAAAAACTGGTTTTATTAATTATTTGGCGGTCAAAGAAAAAATAAAAAAGTTTGTATTTTATTGATAAATAATCTCAGTTTTATTAATATATACATCAGAAATGGGATATTTCTTGTTTTTGTTCATATTCATTGAGTTATTTATAAAATCAGATTATAAACAATTTGTATTAAAAAAAATTTATAATGAAATCCTGGAAAACCTCAGGAAAATATATGAAAAGCGATACAAATATGTAATTCATAAGATCCCCACATCTGTAATAAATTTTTGGCTCTTTTAAAGTGATTGCATTTATCATAGCTTTGACAACATCTTCGATATGTTTGTTTGAAAACTTCAAAAGAAATTTAATTTTTTTATCAAAATTTTTACGCCATTTCTCGTCATAAGTATTTTGAACTTCAAACGAAGTTTGAGACCACACTTCGTCGATATTATTTTGTATTGCATTTAAATTAGTGATTGGTGTCCTATACATGAACGGCTCAATAGTTATTACTTTAATTTTAAATTCATGTAATTCTCTGCGTAATCCATCACATAATGACTTCATAGCGTGTTTAGACATACAATAAGGGGTTATATAAGGAAGTCCTATACGGCCTGTAATTAAAAATAGATTATTTTAATTTGTGCTCAAACAATTATTTTGAACATTTGGTCATTTAATTTTAAATTCTTCTAGTGATCTGATGTTATATACGGTTTGGGGCATATTTTTAAAAAAATTGACTCTAATTTTATTTTTAAAAATTGTAATAAAAAATATATTTATCAATTTTTGGGTGCAATTATTTTTTAATTGTCTTAAAAACAGATGAGTCTTAAACTTGATTATTATGAAAACTAATTAGGACTCGTTCACATAGTACGTACGCAGTTTTGGACTGTTTTCAGACCCCTCCCCCATGACTGCGTACGTACTATGTTAATGAGTCCTTATTTTCTACAAAATATGCTTCACCGGCAACGCTCGAAACATTGATAATCCTTCCTTTTGATTGTCTTAATAAAGGTATTGACAGTTTTGCAACTCTTACAGCACCAAAAACATTAACAGAAAACACTTTCATAATGTCCTTCACATCATATCCCCATTCAAAGGGTATACTACTGATAATACCGGCGTTATTAATAACAGCCCATAATTGGAGACCACATTTTTTTATTTCATTGAAAGCAATCAACACATGTTCATAGTCTGTGACATCCATTTCAAGTATTTTAAGTCTTTCAGAACAAACAGACCGTAATTTTTGAGCTCCGATTCCATCAGCAAATAAAACTCCAGCGAATACATGAAAACCTAATTTATCGGTTTTTATCGCCAACTGATGACCAAAACCAGTATCACAACCAGTTATGAGAAGAGCTTTATTTTCTGGCGAAACAGTACAGAATGCGAACCAATTGTAAACAATGGTAGTGAAAAACCATGAAATCAGAGATAAAACAATAAACACACAAAATGTTTGAAAAACTTGAAAACCAAATAACACAATATATATTGAGAGAAAAGAAGATAAAAATATGCTGAATATCAGAATTAATTTTATTAAAAGCATTTTTACATTACTGTTACTGTTACTGTTTATTATATAAACAAACACTTTAATACTGTTATTCGCTTTTTATACTTATACTTATACTTTTATACTATTATAAGAGGGAATTCACGCAGAAATAATTATGAGTTGATCTAAAGTATAGTTTTTCCTCCAGCAATGTCTGTCAATGAAGGTTAACACGTTTCACTATTTATAATATCTATAATTAGTGATCGTGTTTTTTGGTCTATTAGTCAAATTCGGTGTCAATATTGGGTCCAAAAAATAAAAGTTTCTTTCTTAATTCAAAATTAGCTTTTAAGAAAGGTCTACATAGAAATTGAAAGTTAAAAAAGTATTATAAAAGAGATTCAATAATTTTCTAGTCTCTTCAAAATCTCCTTCAAATATAAAAGCATTTGCATTGAAAGTGTATCCGAGTTCATGCGATTTCTTTTACTAGTATTTAGGACTCGTTCATATAGTACGTACGTAGTCATGGGAGAGGGGAGGGGTCAGCCAAATGAATAAAACTGTGTACGCGTACATAGAGAATATATAGGAACGTACGCTGACTGGGAGGGGGGAGGGGTCTGAAAATAGTTCAAAACTGCGTACGTACTATGTGAACGAGTCCTTATGTCTCTCATTTTGCTGAAAGACCTCTCAGCATCACAACTACCTTTTTCTCAAATTAATTTTCTCACTTTTGTTACTTTAAGATCACTATAAATATGAGCCCACTCTCTGGGACTCTTTTTTGGTTTAACACCACTTTTAAACTCCATTTTAATCAATGAAATCAAATAATGTTTAAATTTCACTTATTGTAAAGCATAAAATTGTTGCACTTTTGTATTCTTTTAAAATACGATTTAATAATATGAATAGTAATAATAACAATACATGTAGTAGTAGTAGTGTATAAAATGTTAAAATTGTTAATCTTTAAAAGTATATGACCTCGGATTTAGCTTAATCTCACTAAAATGCTTTTTATAAAGAGTTATTTGATAAACTATACTAAAATGAATTTTTGAAATTTTAAAAATTAAATTTAAAATAAGCAATATACTTGGACTGATTATTTTTCAGACATCACAAACACTACATCAAAAATAATATTTTATTAAATTACATTAAGGTTTAGTGGTTTAAAGCCACCAAAAACTAGTGGATTATTTAGGCCAAAGTCTATATGACAAAAGTTCTTCATTTTATTAGAAGAAACTATTCTGTAAGTTTCGTTAAAATCATTTATTCACCCATGGGAAACCATCCTTGTAAGATTAATTCATTTAAAAAGATATACACAAAAAATGTTTAGTTAACATTTATGAAAACATATGTTTAATTTTTAGTGCTATTCATTGCATAAGACTCTGTCCACTTTTTCGCCTCTTCATAGTATTGCTCTGTAGTCATTCCTCTACCTCTTGCACCAATAGGACTGTTACGATTAGGTTCTGCTAAAAGAGCTGAAAGAGCCAGAAGAATATAATATATAATATTAATTAAAGCAATACTATGTTTAAGAAAAGTTATTTTTTAGCGCGATATAAATTTGTTCTGTCCGTCTGTCTGTCTGTCGTCAAATTGATCTAGAAAACGGTAAGAGCTATCAAAAAACTGATTTTGTATTCATAATCAGTGTCCTGAGAACCTCTAAAATGACGACAAACGTCTGTGTCCAGTGACCAGTGGCCAAGTACCGACGGAAAACTACCGATACTAATGCTTTACTATGAGAACGTTTAGAAATTTAAACAAGTGGCAAAAATACAATTAGATCGCGCTTTGTAAACAGTATATCGTATACTTTCCCTTGTTATATATACAACAGTTAAAACTAAACAAAGATCAATAATATCAGTTGAGAATTATCTTTAGGGTGACCAGGTCTAATTAAATTCAAAACTGGACATGAACTGGACAACTTAAAAAATCAAAGGGGGGACCAAGGATATTTTTCTATAAATTTCAAATTTTACAAAAAACTCAAAGGGGGGACCAAGGATATTTTTCTATAAATTTCAAATTTTACAAAAAACTCAAAGGGGGAACAAGCACTAGAATTTTAAAATATAGCCCAAAAACTGGACAGTCCAGTCCAAAACTGGACATCTGGCCACCCTAATTATCTTCGATTAGCTCCAAAGGGAATAAATCCAAGAATATATATGCTAAACAAGCTAAATTTTTGCATTAAATCTGTTTAAAAAATCAATAAAATTTAACTCATATTTTTGTGTGTTAACAATTTTTTTGAACAATAATTGGGGGTCACTAATAGAAAAAGGTTGAGAACCACTGCTCTAGATGAACCTAGGCTAACATGAGCTTCTTGAGTAATGAATTATTTCATTGACTTACAAAATTTTTAATTGAATGACTTAATTAAATATTTAAAGCTCTATTTTAAAGATTAAATATGAAATAAATACTTGAAAATGAAAATTAATTTTTGTAAATTCTAATATAATTTTTCTTACAAGACATTCAGTCTTAATTGTTTTAGCTTGAGTATTCTACAATGCATAATTATGAGTAAGAGCACATATTTTTTGTGAGCATCCGGCGACATATGTGTTTTCGAATTTAGCATTATTCCAGACCAACGCATGATAAATGATACTAAATTTAAATTCAGTTTTAATTTTAAATAAATTAGATTTACAAAAAATGTGCCATTTGAATTATATGCCATGTTTTTCAAAGAATTTTAGCTCTGTTTTATATATTTTATCCTTAAAGCGAAAGTAATTTTAATACTTTATTTATTCAATTTAAATATCAATAAAACAAAAAAATTCAATAATTATATTGAACTCTATAAAATGTAATTTCTGAATTACATTGTGTCCCATTCCTTATTGAAATTTTCAGAAATTTCTGGGTCACCTGATAAATCTTCGAGGACCTACACCCGTCAGCAAAAGGCAGTTTAATAACTTATTTTCTTAAAATACTTTTTGTTGAAATAATGTATAAAAAATAATCTGAATTTAGTTACATAATAATTATTGACCTTCAAAACACCTACAAAACCTACACTTACATCTGTATAAAATTAGTTAAAAATTATTCACATCTCAGTTATTTCTCAAAAACTTATTTCATTCATAATATATTCTTAAATTAACAAAAATTATTTAAAATGTTATCCTTCTTATATGAAATAATAATTTTTATGAGATCGAACATTTTTGTTAATATCGTGCCATCATTTTGTATATTTTTAGGGCAATCCATTACTTTATGGCCAACAACACCTTTAACCACTCTATTAAACAGATATTTAAAGACTATTATTTACTCATTTTTATACATCTATCAGTTTAACACCGCTAATGACATAGTTGGTGTCGTCGAAGATAAAATTGATAAACCCGAGCGTCCGATACCTTCCGGATTGGTTTCTATAAGAAAGGCTTATATTCATCACATATTTGGCACTATTTTGTATTTCACTTATGGCTATTATCAGAATTTTTTTTGGGAAACAATATTATGGTTTTCGGCGGGTTTTGTCGTAAATTTCTGTGGATTTGGAAATCATGGCCTCTGGAAAAACCTGCTTTTGTATCCGGGAAATTATGTCATATTTGATGTTTACTATTGCTATGCGAATGGAATTACAAGTCTATATGAGTATTCATTCAAAGTCTGGGTATACGTACTCGTGTATTCAGTAAATGCAATTATTTTATGGCCTATACAAGACTTGCGTGACGTAAAAGGCGACACAATTTCTGGCCGTAAAACATTTCCTGTGGTTTACGGAGTGGAGAATACCAGAAAAATGATGATTGTTAGCGCTTTTATCACTATTTTATTTACTTATTGTTATGATTATTATTTTTCACCAATAATTAGAATTATACCAAATGCGTTGTTTTTTATATTAAATGGTTTATTACTTCTAATAGTTGTAATCAGACTCTTATTCAATTATAACGATAGAGTCACTTATGAAATATATCTTCAAATATGGTTTGTATTTTCGTGCTTTACGTATCCGATAGCGTCGGATAATTTAATCAATTCGTAAAATACATTGCAATACTGTATATTAATAGCTTTATATCTAATAATGTTTAGTTATCTCTAAAAGTAAAAAAAATTCAGAACCATTTCTCATTAAATCATTTACTGTATATATATTAATATTAAAATAAAGAATTAATTCCATATACCCTATGTATTTTTTTAATATATATGATGGCTTGTACTCAAAAAGAGCAGTGTTCTATACTCTATAAAGCAAAAGGGCTTATAAGAAATAAATATTTTATATTAATACCTGAATAATGAGTGAGTAATTTGAAATGAGTTCTTCATTTAATCTCTTATCATATTTTTAATAAAAGATTATATAAACAAATTATTCAGAATATTTGCAAAATAAATGTTTTTATTTGAAAGAGTCCTTAAAAATTGAGACTCAGACTCAAGTTTTGAATTTAGTTTTCCATGAGATTGAGTTCAACTCAATTTAATTATGAATAACTTATGGTTTATTACTAACATATTACTAATACTATTTTTTGCAAACATTACACTTAAGCCCTATTACTTTATTGAGTATTGAACAGTGCTCTTTTTGAGTACAAGACGTCATATTTATGGTGACCACATGTCCAGCGAGTCGCTGGACATTCCAGCAAATTAGGTTTCAGAAAATTGAAATCAGAAATTTTATACCAATAGTTAATTTTTTGTAACATATTTTTTAAATTTCTAGTAACCTTAGCAGGAGAGTGCTTTAACTTCAAGACAGATCCCAATCCAATTTTATTTTACAAGTTATAAATTTTTTTTATGTATAGTAAATTAGAATTTTGCTGCCCATAGGGTTATATAAAGCCAGTAAACGATTATTACTGGTTTGACAAGGTCTGAATATGATGATTCCTTGTATTTTCAACAGAACATATTGATTTTGATAAATAATTAGGATTGCCAACAGACATGCCCAAGGGGGTTTGAGGAATTGCACCCCCTCCCCCAAGGCTCGAAATCTTATCTTGGTCCCCCCCCCCCTTTGATTGGTAGACCCTCCATGAATTTTTGGTCAGAAATTATTTTATTCATAACACTTATCCTAACGGAAAAAATCACAAAGTAATGATCAGAAATGTTTGTTAAATTTTTGTTAACATAATAAATCTTTTATGTCATATAAATTAATTGGTATTTAGGTTTCTTAATTTTTAGTTATATTAATGCTTTTATAAACTAGTGGAATGCCATAAAAATAACGTGCTTTTTATATAATTTTTCGATGTAGAAATTTGTTTGTGAATATTTTTTGGAAACTGTTTATAATTCTGAATTATATTTAGTTCATATATTTGAAATGTTTATATTAATTAGACAAATATTCTGTTATTTTGAATATTTTCTACTGTAAAAAAATGATCAGAAATGTTTGGTAAATTTTTGTTAACATAATAATTACGTTTTGTATCATATGAATTAATTGGTATTTTAGTTTACCAATTTTTAGCTACATTAAAAGCTTTTATAAACTAATGGCATACCATAAAAATAAGGTGCTTTTTAGATAATTAGTTCATTTAGAGTTTTGTTTTTGAACATTTTTTGAAAACTGTTTATAATTCTGAATTTGAAATATTTATTTTAATTAGACTAATATTCTATTTTCATATAATTTGATATGTTTTAATAATAAAAGCAGTTTTTCTTTGTCTAAAAGAGTGAAAAATTACCTTAAATTACAAATATTCTATTTTATAAAATGCCATTTTAACCTAATTCTAGAATTTATAATAAAAAATATTATTTAAAATAAAATCTATGTTAATCATTTATGAATCCGCATCATTTCCTGGATTTCAAAAACTGATAAGGGAAGCACTTTTTGGGAGTAGGTGTACAAAATTTCCATTAAATATAATTAATTTATCTAATCTCTGGTATTTTAATGAGTAAATATGTAACAAAGATATGAAGTTTTGCACTGATTTTTGCACCTTTATAGATGAGTTCAATGCGATCTTATCAGAGTTTAATACAAATGAATACATCATTGTCGGTGACTTAATTATAATATTTTAAAAAAGAATAATAAAAATTTAACTAAATTTATGTTAAACAATGGCTATCATGAGTACATTGATAGACCAACACGTGTTTGTAATAAAAAAGCCTCACTTATTGACCACATATTTAACAATAATAAAAATATAGCAGATTGTGGTGTTTTGGAAATCCCCATAAGTGATCATAATTTGACACTTATATGTCTAAAATGGTTAAGTAATCACAAGCGCTTAATCCAGACTTAATCGATTATAAGCCATGGAATAAATTAAATTTAGAAAAACTAGAGACCGACCTATCACGCATTGACTTCAGCGACTTGTACTCAAACTTGAATTATATTTGAGATATTTTTGCCTTCTTTTGACAAAACGACTAATGACTGTACAGAGTTTGATACATTAAGAATTGGGACATTTTTGAAGTTGAATACTTTTTGATAGACTAAACCGATTTTGATAAATTGCAGACCTGTGATATATCCCCTCCTTAATTGAGAAATACTGACAAAGTTTTGAGTGAACTGTCGATAAAAATAAATTATTACATTTATTCAAAGTAAAGTTTAATTTGAATAAATGCAATAATTTATTTTTATTGACAGTTCACTCAAAACTTTGTCAGTATTTCTCAATTAAGGAGGGGATATATCACAGGTCTGACTAATGGTATCTGTATATACGTTGTAGAGTTGTATAGTAATGGTTCTTTTGATGACAAGTTTGTTATACCAGTGTCTTGTGAACAGACTTATGCTCTCTTTTTAATGACCGTAATGACTGGTGAGTGAAGAGCTCAATATGTGTAAAAAGTTTTAGTTTGAATAAAATATATATTTAAGTCAATGTTACGATTTTTCTATTATATAACTCATTGTTTATTATAATTTTAAAAAAATAAAACTTAGAGTACAATAAATTAAAGTTTTATTATATTGGATGTGATAATATATAAATACAGTAAAGCATTTAAAACACAGTTAAAGTTAACGATAAACTACGGATATATAATAAATTCATTAAATATTTCATACCTCATTGTCAAAGTGTTATTATTATAAAACAACTCAAATATTCATTACAATAGTATCTTAAATAAAAATTAAAACATATGATTAATTTGTTTACAAGTCGTTATGAGTTCCGATACTTTTGGGACTTAACTGGGTTTAAGTTCATGTCTATTCTATCATTTGTTTTCAAAATATTTTAATCTTTTTCTAAAATAGTGAAATATGACTTTAAAATTGTAAAAATATATTTTGCAAAAATTTAATTTAGTAATAATAATAATAATAATTTAATTATTTTCTGTAGATTTCAATCAGTTTCAGGAATAAAAGAACATTAAGCGATAGAATCTATTAGAAAAATACAACACAAATTTTTTTAGCTTATTATAACTAAGATTAGAAATTAAATAAATGTATAAAATACTTTACTTCATAGCACTTAAAATAGTTTATAGTAAATAATTTCCAACACCAAAATCCAACTCTTTTCTGACCAACCATTTCGATAAATGCCAATAACTATTGGACAAAATTATGGGAATATGATTATGTTGTTATCAAAATTAGAGTGAACACATCATTTTTATACTGATGCTGGACAAAAAGTTTTTTCTTAAAAATCAAAGGGGGACCTATGTATTTATTTTCAAATTTCAATTTTTTGAAACCATATTTGTGGTCACCCTATGTGGTATTGGATAGTTCAGCAAAAAGGTCGAAAATTTTACAAAATTATATATTTGTAAATGGGTTTAACCACCACACTCACCCAGTTATGGAGACATAACTACATAATAAAGTTAAAAAATTTTGGTGTGCCCTATGTGGATTGCCCTTAAATTTAAAATATCATAATAAAAATATTTTCTTACCTTAATTTTAATAAATTTATATTCATTTAATCTTTTTCTTGTTGATGATTTCTCATAAGAAATTAATAAACTATTCAATAATTTGTATGATTTATTCGCTTCAAGATATATGTATGAACTCATATGAACAATGAAAAGGAAAGTTATAAAATATAGCATAATAAAGAAAATGAACATCAATTGCATAATTAAATTCAATTCAATGAATATTAAATTATACAAAAATGCATTCATTAGAAATCCAAATATAAACCAAATTGAAAGCAAATATTTTGACCAAAAAGTAGTGTTGTATTCATTTATTTCATTGTGTATTGAAGTCAACGAAATAATAATATCCTCAATATCTCTAATATTTATTATTCGTTTGTTTTTAATTTTTGATTGAATTTTTTCATTTGATTCTTTAATTTTGATTTTAATATAATTGCAAATTATATAGAAGTAAATGCTTTGCCAAAAATTAATACAATTTGAATAATAGACAGAAATTGTTAATAGAATACTAAACGGAATGCCGAATATTATAATTTCGGTAAATGTAAAAATACCTGTACTTATGAATGGGAATAAGCTTACATTGAAAGTGAATATAGAACTTATTTTTGTAGTAAGAATAGCACAAATTGAAAACGAAATTCTGGAAATTCTTATCATTTTATAGATTTGCTCTTTATTTGTGAGACCAATACTTTTTGGTGAAACCAAACCCGACATCATTTCAAATACTTTAAGAAAAGTGGGTTTTATGTCATTCTTATAGTTATGATAATAAATAAGTTGTGATATAAGTGCTAATAATATATATAGAGCTCCAGCGATATGAATAAGCAGATTATTAATTATAAAGTGAAACCCGTCTCCTATAATAAGGAATAGTTTATCCTTATCTTTTGGTATTATGAATGAAAGGCTTATTTTGATAATTAGCACAAAATTAATAATAAATACTATTTTTGGATTTTTATACTTTTTTCTTATAACATAATCATAAGATTCAAAACTCAAACCTATTCTATACAATTGAGTTTCAGCTGATTTTATTATAATATTCTGTGGCAAACATTTATTTGCATCAAATGTATTCAATACGTCAACTTTTTTCCTCAGCATTGCTTAATGAGATACAAATATATTACGTTTAATACTGAAGTATATATACTGAATGCAATATTTAGAATAATAAAAACTTATAAAATTCGATATTTTCTATGTTATAAACTGTGTTGAAATGAATATTTGTTTAATAAATTGACAGAAGCAAATTAAAATATGATTAAATATATTTTTATGACCTAAGTTTAATGATATGTGCAAACATTGCTATTTTAAATTCTGCATAATTGTTAAAAAATAGCCTTAAATCTTAGAAAACTCAATGACTGAAAACGAAATTAAATTTATTATTGACTTAAAGGAAAACTTCTTATTTGAGTGCAGTATAATAGCATTTTATTAAACATATTCTCATTATATAATATGTTTTATTTGCATTAAATTTATTTTAAAATTGGTTATTATGAAATTTTATTATTTACAAAAATACTAAGACATAATTACTGATTAATATAAAATTTAAAAATTATTTCATACAGACCATTAAATTTATTAATAGCTTATAATTAGTCATGAAAATGAGATCTCATCTCGTCATATATCTCTTCAAATCTTGTCTCATCTCATCTCATGAGACAACTTATTGGTTAAGATTATGAAACGAGATGAGATCGAGATGCAAAATATAGTAAAAATATGAGACGAAACGAGATTGAACTGCACTACACGAGACCGAGATTTATAAAATCAAATATTCTCATCACTAGCTTATAACTTAAGTTCTAATACTCCGTAGAGTCTGCGTAGAGCAAGAAATTTATAAATATTGCGAAAAAATTTGAAATCGAAAATTTATTTAATTATTATTTTTGAAGTAAAGCTTCTGAATTAATTAAGGTATAACATGGGGTAATTAGTCAAACCAGTGGGAATTTATTCAGAATATTGCAGGTAATAATCAATTTTTAAACATGAAATAACTAAAAATTAAGGAGGCATTAGCTGCTAAAAAATTATGAGCTAACGGGGTGTTATATAAAATCTGCACTCAATTAAATTTCAATTTTCTCGAGTTTAATATGAGTTGGGCTTCAATTTTACATTTGTAACAAAGGTCTTTCATTTATTCGTATAGGAAAGTAATACACCCTATGTTACATCTGTGATACATATTTACAAACATTTAATTAAAACAATTATTTTCTTATAAAAAATAGCATTTTCTTTGAAATATGAAAAAACTATTACTAATTCCTTTGCTTTTTAGCAATCAAAACCAAAACACGTTTCACATCTATTTGTTTCCCTACACCTTTCATTCTGGGATAGATGTAATTGTTTCCTAATTTGAAATATGAAGCCGAAGATAATTCCTTAGACGCTCTTTGTTTGTGCTGATATGCTGTTTGTGGTTTTATGTCACTCTTTTTGATCGAAATTACTTTCGATTGATGGCGACTGCAATCCTTGTAATAGTAATTTGTGGACAAACAATAAGAGCAGTTTCTGCAATGAATATTTGGTAATTGATGTAAATTTCTTTGACCAACTGTCGAAATCAATTGTTTTTAATAGCATTTCTTTGATTTGGTTACAGTTTGGTCTCGTGTATAAGTCAACCTCACAGCCATTCTCTCGCCATTCATGTGCTAACTTTGCAACACGTCCTAAAATATAATTAAATATTTGAAATTTTCTGAAGTTTAAGCACAACTTTAACAAACCTTTGTAATGATATTAAAGTATAAATTGATAATTTTCTTTCATCGTTATCTTTGGTTTTAGTTTTTTTGTGTGCACTCGAATGAGAGATGTATTCATAGCCATATTCATTATAGTTTCTGTCAGGCTCTGCACGTGCGAGTAAATAATCATTTGGATCCCACACATTATCTGACCTTTAATCAGTTGGCCAGAGATCAGAAGTGCCGGGAATTGGAGATGAACAGCGAGACATCACTTTATAAAACTGAAAGTATTTTCAGTCTGTGTTATAAAGTGATTCTTAATGTTTGTGATCAAAAACCGGATTTAAATGCAAACCTGATGGCAATATCTTAAAAGCAGGCCTTTATCCGACCACTCACTTCAGTGTCTTTCAAGTAAGAATTGAAATCATTTGTGCATTCACTTGGTTTATGACAATCAAGTCTTCAGTCCTTTTAATAAAACAAAGAAAGCAATTAATTAAATATCAAATAAAATGTTTCGCAAATTAAATGCTAAACAAATTAATCACAAAAATACCAATTTTTTAAAATTAATATTTACCTAACGTTTAGTGTTTTTGAAATAACTGAGAAATGAGTTCATCAATAGATCGAGTAATTAATTAATTACTAAAGTATTTAATCAAACAATTAATTATTTAAGTTAAACAATAATTACATTAAAATACTTAACATAAAAAATGGTTTACACACATGTGCTTTTGATTCTCTATTGTGCTTAAGCTTTAGGGACTGTGAAATATTGCACTTTAGAGTTGATTTATGAGCACTCTATTGTTCTTAAGACTTAAATATTTTTATGTAATGAAACTTATTATAATTGATGTCTAACTAATTAATGCGCTATTTTATAATCTTAAATATATTTAAAACTAAAATTCGTGAAACATTAATTAAAAATAATTACTATATTCCGGAGTTATAAATATAAAAATTATTTTAGTTGTTATTTATAATTTTAAGTTTATTATACAAATTAAACACTATATAAAAGCTCTTTTGGCAGACTCTATAAAACATATTTGAGACACAATCCATAAGACAACTATAAATTTAAATATCATAATGATACAAGGTTTGGTAAACAAAGAATAAGCCTAACATAGAAGGAAAACTGATGAGGGTCTAATTTTTGCATAAAAATTAAATATAGTTCTCCCTAACTTCAATACACATTTGCCATCGAAACGATCGCTGCTTATACTATCCATAATAATTTGCTAATTTTGCTGACCAAAATAACTGACTTCATCTCAATATCTTTATTAAAAATTTGTCCAGTTAAATTATTTTTCAAATTCCAAAACAGTTATTGGTCACTGGGTCGTAGATCTTGAGAGTCCAGGAGGTGGAGACTAGATCGAAGCAAAACTCTTTCATTGCGCCCATTTCAATTTTGTTGGTTTAGGCCTTACAATATAATTTCCCATCTGACCCAATTTACACGCCCCCCATTTTCAATATGATCAAATGATTTTTATAATTTCCATGCAACATAAATACAAATATACTATTGTTTGTGCTCACTGCAGTTGATTTGTAAAATTTCAACAGCGTCCAGAAAATTATAGCAAAAACTTTAAAAAAGACGATTTTTAACTTAACTTCATTGAGAAGCTTGGAACCGCTAGACACCCACACTTTTCTGTGGCGCATTGAATAGGATCATAAAGTTGGATCCAAGCCTGTTTTTCTATACCAATTCCCAAAGAAATTCTTTTGAATACTGATCAAGTAGCGCTTTCAAAATTTTTACCCTATCTTTCATTAAAAATTTTCTGAGCATTTTTGGTACCCAACGTTCAAACCACTATGAAATCTATGGTTCTTTATGAAGAATTTTCAATACTATACGATTATTAATGCCCAATATATAGGCTATGTGTTGAACCTAACAGACCCTATCAGGCTAACCGACTTTGGGACCTAGTGACCTAGGGGCCAAGTTGACCCTGCCTAACATAAGGATATACTAAATGCTAGTATTGCCCCCATTTAAATTATAATAGCCCAACTCTTTATAGTGGAATACTAAGGTGTATTATGGATGTACACATTTATCATGTGAACATGAATTTTTGATGAGGATTTTTTTTCTAGTGCTTTCTTACAAATATCTTACTTTGCCTTATTTGATTAAGCGATACAAAAATTGTGTAAGCCGGAATGGTTACAACTTTTAGTATTATTTATATCAATGTTATATTATTCAAATATGAGATACATTTGATTATAGTAAATCTTCTTCTACGTTAGGCTCATTCTTTATTTACCCGCCTATGTATTTGACTAAATGCTAGATCATTTATCAGATTAAATAAAATTACATTTCTAATGGTTAAACAATTATTAATTCCAGTCCCTTAAAATTTTCCCTACACATCGCAGAACATTCTTGAAATTTCAATGTCTTTGTTTGAATGACTGTACCTTAAGTAATGAAGCTTATTAAATATTGTATTATACTATTATATACCATATTTACAAGTATTAAAATCAGTGATTATTGTGTAATTGATAGAAACAATTGAATGTTAATCTGATTGAATAGCAGTGTTACACAAAAATGTTTTGTGTTTTGCTCTGTTTTATAAGATTAAAATTATTTTCAATTTTGTAAATTTTTAAGTCTATTTTTGCTTCATTTAGTATATAAATTTACCCTTTGCCGATACGGATCATACTTTTAAAAATCTAAAACTAACCAAGGCTAAAGGTGAGATTTCCTGAAAAGGAGTTGGCTTAACGAAAATGTTTTTTGTGTAAAGCGAAACCATAATAGACGTCAGGTTTTAATGCATAAAATCCTTTATATAACATGAAATATGAGAAAAATAACCCCTTATTGAACTTAACCACATATGTGACCGCTAGATATGTGGTCACCCTCGCTTCATAGTCTAGCAAATAGTATAGAAAACTGAAATTTGCAAATGTATACTTTGATCCCAAATTTAATTTTTGAGGTGAAAATTGAATTTTTTTTATCAATAATTAGTATAAAAATGATGTAGCCGCCCTAATTGAACTGACTAATTCAATTAATTATAATAAATATCAATAATAGTGGTGGCTAAACCGCGGTTCGCGAGCCACTGTTAGCTCACGGAGGCCTTTTTCCGTGGCTCGTGAAGGCTTTTGCAAATATATTTCATCTTAATAGGATTCTAAAAAAACCTTAAAAAAGTTCATTTCTGATTTATAGGTAATATGAGAACTTAAAAACCTTTTCGAATCATGAAATAAACTTTAATATTTTGCACATTTTATTATTTTTTTTCTTTCAGGATGCAGGATTAGAGCATTTTAAGAGTAACTTCTACATTGAGCAAACATTTGTATAACAGTTAGATATTTCAGATGTAAAGGAATAAGTTAGAGAGACCTTCATTTATTAAATTTGGTTACCGTATGAAAAAAATTACTAGTTTTTGTTATCGGTTTAAAACACTTTTATGCTCAAAGCTCGGATCACTAAACAGACAATAAAATGCTCAAAAATTTTCATTTTATTCAGTATTCTTTAAATAAAATTGGAATCGATTTGTATGTAAATTGAACTGATTCCGAATATGTAAGAGATTTTTGTCAAAACTTTACATTTTTTGATGTTATTAATTTCAATCTTAAATAGAAATTTTTCCAAATCTACAAAAATTACAAAAACTATAATTTTTAGACCAAAATCTCTTTCTTATTTTATCTAGAATACACAATTGATATTTTAATTTAATAAAAATAACATTTAATATAATTCTGTTATAATTTATATATAAACAATATAAATAGTATTTATTAGAATTGACTAAATGAAACACGGCTGCCAGCGCTCCTTTCACTCTATTGAATACAAGTATTGAAACTAGAGCTGTTCGTAATTTTCGGAAAATTGCAGATTGCAGTTCGGTTCGGTTCGGTTCTGTTCATGGGTCTGTGGATCGCGGATTGGTTCAGTCGAGATTTTAAGAATGAAGCGTTTCGCAGGTCCGCAAAGAACCGCAAATAGGTTTTTTCGTTGAGACAAAGAATTAGCTTTATTTGATATTAAAGTTGAAAAGACTGTATAAAAAGATAATATTGTTTAAAAATAAATAGACTATTAATAAATGAATGCGAATGTAGAAGAGGAGCCTCTGCTTCAAAGTGTAAAGGCATATAAGGCTTAACTTAGTATTATATGATTACTGAGTTAAGCCTTATATGCTTTTACACTTTAAAGCAGAGGCTCCTCTTCTTCATTCGCATT
>JAQGCH010000969.1:0-18285 GCA_034699485.1 Nanhermannia elegantula | reverse complement strand
CATAATGCACATTCCTGCTAAGTTCTAAGCATGAAAGCATTATTTGCAGCACAAAGCTCTCCTGTTCAGTGTTCGCCTGAGTAAAGCACACTTCGAACAGCGTAACAAAATGGTTTAGCGAAAGAGTCAAAAATTTTAAATAAATTAGTAGAAGAGCTAAAACTTAGTTTTATTAAAAGTATCATGTTGGTTTTTTAATACAGTTATCTTCGATTAAATATAATTTATTTTGACTGTTAGATGAAAAGCATTGCATGTTAAGAACATTTTTATCAACATCTGGACTTAGATTATTTGCTGCTACTATTTTCATGAAGTCGTTCAGATTAAACATATGCTATCCGTCCTATTATTTGGCTCTGGCTCTTACTCAAAGTTTATGTCACAGCTCTATAAAAATAATACTAAGGTACATATCAAAAGTTTGTTTTTGAATGAATTTTGATATAAGTTATAACTAGTGATGGGCAAAAGCTAAGCTCGAGCTTGCCTCAGCTCAAGCTAAAGCTCAGCTAATTCAATATAACCTCAAGCTTAGTATCATATAAAAGAAACTAAGCTCAAGCTCAAGCTCATACTAGTGAGCTTCTATGAGCTTCTCATAATAATTAAAAACCAGTTAAAATCAATTTTAAAGAATTTTATTGCCTTAAACTTAGGATTTAAAGGGCAGAGTATTTCTTACTTAACTTTTGAAAGTTTTAGATTTGACAGACTTGAAAATACATTGGATATTTTGAGTTAAACAATAAAATATGCTTTCATATAATTTTAAAGGTTATCTAATATCTGAAATTTTTCAATATAAGCTCAAAGCTCAAGCTCAAGCTAAAGCTCACAAAAATTGAGCTTATGCCCATCACTAGTTATAACAGATTGTTTAAGTGTTCAATACAGTGAAAATATAAAATTAAAAACTTAATTCTATATCAGAAAGAAATCTTGTCTTGAATTTAAAAAAAGTTTGTTATTTTTTCTGAAATATATTTCTAAGTTTATTAATTAAATTTTATGACAAAATCATTCAAATAAAAAAGTCTATTGTTTTTTTGTTTGAAATGTTCAGAGGTTTTATGCCCCACGTGGCATAAAATCATAGTTAAGGCACTGTTTGGAATACTCCAAAGCTATTTGAAAATGATGTCTAAGTTTTTGCATTTATCTTTTGAATCTTTATTCAATAATTTGTATCTTTTAAAGAATAAAGAGATGATGAATAATATATAACGAGTTCATGAATTAAAGTTAGTATTTCTCCCTTCAAGTGATTATTTCTGAAACTTTAATTATCTGACTGTTGCTGAAACTTACGTATTATCATAATTGCAATTTAAATCATAATTGAAATTTCATAACAAGTTAATTGAATTTATTTAATGAAAATATATATCAGAATTTAATAAACTAAAACACTTAATGTAAAAGAAATAATACTAAAAGTAATTTTGAAAAATAAAAGCTTCAATTATGGGTCACTTATCAAAATGAAAACAGTATTATAGTATCTGGTTTTGTGTTCATTAGTTGTATAATGTGTTCTCCACGTATTGCTAATCACTGGCCTTATGTGCAGCTGTGGTACCATTAATTGCAATTAAGACCAACAAATTATTGCCATCAAATTAGAGATTCTGGTAATTTCATGTCGGACTCAGTCATTCAGTTGATTCAAAAGTCGCTTTAGTTTGCAGTGTATTAAGATATGTTTGTCCGGTAAACATATTACTAAAATGAAAAAACATGTTCATCTTAGATCTCAAATCATGATTAACTCAAATTAGAAGTTTATGTTTCCTTTCCTTGACTTATATTTCACTAAAATTGAGTACTTTTTGAGGTATAAATTCATCTGAAAGACTACTGCAATAGAATAACTTTCTTAATCCAAAGTTTGCAATTCTTTTACTGAAGAAAAACTTTTTTAATTTTTATCTAATGAATATGTCTTCCCATGAGGTGAGACGTTATTCTGTGTGTTCGCCACAAGAATAAGAATAAGATAAGCAAAACAATAGTCACAAAGCAATAATTGTTTGATATCGCGATCGCAATTTGCTGTCCAATGCATTCCACGAGAGACAAAAAAGGACAGTTTCCCCATTATTGTGACTGACACAGGCATTGATAGAGAATAAAAAAACAATTACTTCAACAAATCGATGTAATCAATTAATGCTCATGTCATTCAATTTGTTACACAGAGGTTTTCTCTATTCTATTAAATACATTGACATTTTAAATGAATATTTTTATTTCAATACTATAATAGAAAGTGATTCATATTTTTCTTTTAATAGTTCTGTTTTGTATACTGCAATTTTTATATTTATATTATATTAATAAAAGTATTAATAAATTTATTCATCTCTTTTGATTGTCAGGCATTACATGTATAAAACTTGTGTCACTCAATGTTCCGGCGCGAGTGAAGAAAGGATCAGAGGTAGAGTTGTCGTGTTTGTATGATTTGGGAAACGCATCGCTTTATTCATTAAAATGGTTTTATCGCGCAAATGATTGGGATCGAGACGAACAAGAATTTTTTCGATATACGCCTCGGGGAAGACCTATTAAACAAGTGTTTCCTTTGGATGGAATCAAAGTCGATGTGAGTTCACATTTAATATAAATTACTTTATCACATATTATAGTTTTAATAAATAATAAATTACGATAATATCTTATTTGAATTTTTACATAACTGAGAATTATCATTAAACCAAACTCTATACAAACCTTTTAAGCATATATTTTGATTATTATCATTTTTATCATTTTTTCAATGAAAATTCATTTCACTTTTTATATAAGATAAAAATGTTTTCGAATCAAAGCCTTCAACTCAAGAAATATATGTATAAGAAAAGCAAAAGTTCTTTATATAAAAGATTTGAAAAAGATTTTTTATTTCAAATTCACAACAGCTGAACGCAAAAATACTGTATGTCGAATGTGAGGAGGCTTTAGTAATGTTGCTTATATTGATCATCACTCTGTTCTTCAAATTAGATCAAAGTAACTGCTCTACCTTTATGTCAAATAGTAATAGAAAATCTGTGGAATATTTATAAAATTTTAAATTCATTGTGATGTCGAGTCTATCAATCAAATGTATCACAATCTCAAATGTATGAACTAATACCACATAAACTAATTAATAATAGATTCTAATTTAGCAAAAAAGGCTAATTATACAAATCAATAAAATACTTGTAATTTAATTTTGAATCTGAATAATTTCAATGATTTCTCATGATATTGCACTCAATTTCTATTTTAGTTTCAAAAATCAGAAGGAGGAACAGTGATTATAAGCGAAACAAATGGTAAAACAAGTGGTAAATATAAATGTGAGATTAGTGTTGAGGGAACTTTTCAAACAGTGGCCGCAGAAAAACTGATGACAGTTGAAGGTATTACTCAAAGAGCTCTATAAAATACATTAGAACTAAAACATGTTTGTTTACAACAATTCTTGAAACAAATATTTATAAACAATATAAGAGATTAAACTTAAGTAAAAATAATAGTCAATAAAGTGTACACAAACAAAAAAGAAAACATTATAACAGATTTATTTCCTCTTTCGAGAGAGTGATAGAGTAAAAAAGGCTATAAATGGATTAATAGTAATTAATTTTTGCAGCTAATAGAGCATCACTGCTATCGTCATCATTGGACAATAAATTGATGTTCATTTTGTGCACCAGTTGTGCTATTCTCTCATGGATAGCATCATACTATTCATCACAATTTTTTATCATCAGTGCTACAGAAGCAAAATCATCAATAATAGCATTAAGTGATAGACGAACTCAAATTAAATATCAAACAAACAATATATCCTGAAGTTTTATCAAATCTCTAAATATATAAGTTACTAAAGTTAATAATTGAAAATTATATAAACATTGAACATTTTCTATTGAGGTTCAATTTTTGGTTGTTTTCATTGAAAGCAAATTATTGTATAAAAATTTAGTCTATCTCTAGGCTTTAAATTGTATAAATTTTTTCTCTAACTATCAAAATTGAGAGATTATTGATTTGATACAAGTTAGCATCGAATTATCTCTAAATATAGATCATTTGATTCCAATGCAATTGATACATATCTAGTTTTATTAATAGATAGATCAATGAATGACCAATTATTTCGAAAAAATATCAAATCGAAAGCTTCTATTTGTATACATTGTTAATACCTGTATATTGAATATATGTTGAAATACAATAATTCTTACAAGAATTCAATGCTAACCTTATTATACATAAATTCCAATTCATTAATTAAATTTTTATTAGTTATTTAAAGTTTTATTTTTAAATTAAATAATTTAAGTTATTTGAGAATGGATTGAAAGGCCTAGAGATAGATCTCAGATATAATTTATTGAAAGGAACTTAAGAATGAGAAAATTGAAAAATCTTAAAGCATTTTATACCATATTTTCTTCAAATATAATTAAAAATGAATTAAAAATTAGCATAATTATGATCATTTGAGTGCATTATTGAGTATCAGTGAATGTTGTGTTATGTGCTGTGTTTTGAGAACAGAAGTGTTGGGAAAAGAATAGTTTGCATTACAAACAATCCTAAATAGTGTTGGAAATAACTGCAAAATTGTAAATATACGTGACTTGCAATCTAATGATAAATTGAGATAATAAATGGACACTCAAATTGCTCGGAAGAAAGTTAACTGAAAGTGAAGAATAGATTTTTGTGCTTAAGCTCTGAACTTAAAGGAAATTTAAAGCTCTTTTCTGAGTATATTTTTTATCTTAAAAGCAAGTCATGGAATGAACTGCTCATGTAATCGCATTTAATGATTGATTATTTTTTAGTGACTTTAATTTGACTGATAATGCTTTTAAGATTTGAAAGGAAGTTGCGGTTCATATCTGGCTGTTTAGATTTCATGAATAAATATGTCTTCTCATAAGACAATAGGTATTCTCATAGGATATGAAAGCTAAATGTCAAATATAAAAGTATGGATATGTCGTTCACAATCACAAAAATGGAAACATATTCAGGAAATGAATAAATAAGAACAAAAAGTCTCGGAAATAACTTTATATGATATGAAACCAAGATTTTAGACCTTTAAATAAAATCAATAAATTATAAAACTTTACTTTAGAAGTTAAATAATGTAAAAATGCTTTCATTTTTGAATCAATATGTTATTTGAATTATTAATTATTATTATTATTATTATTACAATTTATAGTTTTATAATAAATTTTGACATTTTTAGTTAAAATAGTGTAAATCTCAGAAAAAATGTTTTATTTGATGTATTTATTAAATATGTTATACTTAAATGGGAAGCAAAGAAAACTAATGAATATAAATAAATATTACTGTAATTAAATGTTAATTTTATGTTCATCCCTAAACTTATTGAATATCAATTAACATATTTTTAAACAATAAAAAAATTCTAATAAAAGCTTAAATCATTTACATATTTAATATATAATTATAATAAATGCGTATATATTCTAATTTATATATTACACTTAATTAAAAGTAAAAATCAAATCAAAATATTAAAATTTTTTAAAATTTTAATGAAGGAAGAGAAAATTTAATCCATTATTTCAAAAATAATGTATTTTAATCTTCAAAGCTTTAAAAGTTGGTCTAAAAATTGAACAGAATATCTGAACATAATTCAAGAGTTTCTACTTTGAAAAAGTGTCAAAAACTTTAATCCTATTCTAGTCATTAATAAAGTAAATATAATCAATCATTCATTGTTATTATGAATTTATTTATGTGTAAGAATGAAATAGGATATAAGTCTTTACTTTTATGAATTTCTAGTGATTATGAAAAATTTAAACAATAGCACAATAGTTAGTTATGCATTACATAATAATTTATATTCTAATCAGAAAAGCTTAGTTAAGCTGATTTATGTTCCAAATATGAAACAATGAAAAGATGAAACAAAAGGAATTAAAATTTAGGAAAATGCACAAATAAATGAATAGCTAAGTGCATTTGACAAACATTTTTTCATTAAAAAAATTCTGGAATCAAATATTAAATAATTTATACTGCGCTGTAAATTACATGAATTCATCCAAATGAAGAATAACGAATCAAATATCTGCAGCAAAAAGTTATTACAGTATTTAAATTATAAAATTGATTTTTATATTAATATGTATGGTCTGGTTTATAGAGTTTTTTGAAATTTTTATAAACTTTGTTCAATATTCCCTGGCATTGAACAAACTTTTTTTTAGAAAACTTTGACTTTTATTGACACATACACTTACCTGTTATGCATTTATCAAAATATGAAAGCTTTCAAAAAGTATTACTTATCTTGTATTCATGTTTCTCTATGAAAAGTGGATAAGAGTAACTCATATTTCAATGAATATGCATCAGATCTAATGCCTCTGAGCGAAAATATGCATTACGATAAATATGAGACTGAAGAGCAAATACTGTATATGCCATATATTTACGTTAAGCTAAAGAGACAAGAGAAGGATGGATTAATTTATTAAAAATTATTAAAGGGATAAATTACCAAAAATCTAGAAAATCTGTGTAATAAATGAGATACATAGCTTTGGAATATATCTTTATGTGATGTTCTTATTGCAATAACTTTACAAATCCTTTCTTAATATCAGATATTGGTGTACAGTCGGTTGCAAACTCCCTGACCCGGTTTTTAGCCATTCTATCCACCTAAACTTTGATCAATTTTAATGAAAATTATTTTGAATATACTTAAGTCTCTCCCGAACATTTTCACAAATTGGGATAATCCTATTAATACAGATTAATTAATTAGTTATGTAAATTCATACAGGTAAATGCAATTAAAATTTCGAATTTTTGATCAACACAGACTAAAAGTATCCTAAAATGATTGAACACGTGTATTTTTGTTTGGCCTGAAAACTCTTATTTAGCCTTGGCCTGAACAATTATTCAATTAAATTCAATTGAGTGTAGCCTACCATCCACTTATACTATAAGTTTGAGACCGGTGCCACATTGAAGCTTTTGAAATGCCCTTTACAGTTATTGTATCAGAGCCTATATAAGAATTATATTTTTTGACTTATTAATTAAATAATTTTCCTACATAGTAAAATTTTATTTATTTAAATAACAATATAATTAATAATAAGATTGAATTAATAGTTGAGTTTATAATGGAGGAAAATTATCTAATTAATAAGTCAAAAAATATAATTCTTATGATCAAAGTTTAGGTGGATGGAATGACTAAAAACCGTGTCAGGGAGTTTTGCAACCGACTGTACGTAGTTCTATCAAGAGCTAAGATATGATATAAAAAGCACTACATTTAGAAAGTAGAACTAATTTTTCGGAAGTTTTTAGGGATTTTATAAAGAGAAAAATCCCTTAATTATCAATAATCGATACAATTTTGCTTTTAATACACATTTTAAAAAATATTTAATTTTTGAGAATTATCTACAAAATAAATATATGGCTGGGCTTTAATTGAACCCAAGACACTAAAAAGGAGGACATTTGAAAGTTATTTAAATAGATCAAAATTTAAAAGGAATACCACAGCACTATTCAGCATAAATGAAACAAAAATTAGTTTTCAAAATGCTTTTCAAATATTAAAAATTTAGCGTAATATTGAAATAAAGACATATTGTTGAATGATTTGCTTAATTTAATCTAAGATTCGTATTCTCTCTAAAATAAATTATAACAAAAATTAGTTCTATCCATAAGTTTGAATCATTAATAACACATTTTCACTAACAAGCCTTTCATCTGATACTAAAGTGAGAAAAGTCAGTTCGAGCCATAAGTAGCTGTTTTCCAGACAGGAACTGACAATCATTATATACTAGCACTCTAAGCATGAATTGGACTCGAGTTAACTTTTCATATATAACATACACTAACATGCAATCAATCATTTGTCTGAAGTCGATATAAATGCTTAAATAACTATAAGCCCCATAACTATACAGTCTATTACATGTTATTCGTGTACTTTTAATTAATTAAATTATAATTTAATTGAATACAAACTGACAAATAAGTCAATAAAAAATTTAATTGATTGACAAAATATTATGCATATGCTTAATGAGGAATGAATTTATTTGTTATACTATTAAACTGTAATTATATATTGATATATCAATGAAGTACTTGTATTATATTCTTGTACTGTATAGATTATAGTCCAATATAAGTCTCGCATAAGTCAGCTTTCATTTTAAGTGATGTTTATATGATATTATAGGAAAGAAAATGATTGAGCAAAAGAAAAGAGAATTTCATGATTTATTCAAACATATGTTGTAATGGTTTTGAGAGGTGATGCACAAGTATTAGCTTTTTTAATAACAAGCTTGAAACTATAGTAAGCAAATGTATATGAAGCAGATATTAAGATATTAAAATGCCTCGTTCAATATTAACCACCTTACCATACCAATAGAACCCGTATAGTATAGATTGAGTTTAGTCACAAATATAACAAAAATAATTGAGTAAATGCACGGCATTGTAAACTCTTATTATAAGGAGAGATATGTGAGGTATAAATTAATTTCAAAACTTTTTTCTCATATGTTTATTAAATCTTTAGCTGCTAGACATTTGTGACAAAATATCATTTATACACAATATAATGAACTGAACTCAGTTATTAATTTAATATTAACATTAAAAACAATTCCTAAGACAACTAATGTTTAAAAGAAAATATTCAATACTCTATTATAAGTATAACTGATAGTAAAGTGAAAAAATTGTTTTCTTGTCATTTAACAAAATAATAACAGTCACAAAATGTGTTTCATTGCTTTAAATTCATGCAGAGATCAAACAAAAAGAAAAGCGTTTTAAGGAAAAAATAGAATGAAAGCGATTTATTCATGAGTAAAAAATTTTGCTTTTGTTAAAAGTCTGAAAATAAATCTATATTATGAGCATATTCTGCAATAACAGTAATAATAGCTTAAGATTGATAAAAAGGAGGCGATGTCTTGTGGTTTGAATTGTGAAAAGACAATAATAATAATAATAATAATAATATTAACAATTTTCAGAATTAGTTTTGTGCTATAAAACAAGAATTCTGTTTTATAAAGAGCTTTACGTAATTGAAAAATTGAATTGAATTTCATTTTATTAGAATAAGAGAAAACTATACATAAAAAACTTTTTATCCCTTCAAAAAAGCAAAGTTAACATTGGATTGAATGAAACATATGGTCAATACATCGCTTAAATAGTGTTATTTTACTTGATAGAGAAGGGGAAAAGAGAGAGAATAAGGAATATAAGAATACATTCATATTGTTGTGAAAATAGAGATATAGTGAGAGACAAAAAGAGAGAGCGAGAGAGATAACGAAGTGATAAATTGCATTTTGTCAAAACCTATAGAAAAAGACAGTAAAAGAAAATTTCTCTCCTTTTTCTGTGTAGAGGAGACATAAAATTGTTTAGTATTGCGCTCGCGATTACTCGAGTGCAAAATGAATATCAGTGGTCAGTAGTTCTACTATTTTCCTCATTCAACTATTACTTATTGAATGTCAATTCATAGAAAAATTGAATGGAAACCAAGTCATTCAATATTATCTATATTTAAAGCAAATATTTGTGCTTAAATGTTATATCAAAATGTCTTACAATAGAGTTGAGAGACTCTAATATTTAATGAATCGTTTATCAATATTTTCATTCACGAGTTTAATTCATACGAATTCATATATAAATACATTTTATTCATACTCTCTAAATATTTAATATGTTTTCTTTGCCCTAACATTAAATAGTTTTTTGTAAGCAATTATTAATAAGTTATATTCGGCTTTTAATGCTTTATCACATAATTTTTAAATAGAAATCATGAAATATTTTGAATATCTTTTGCAAAGGCTTAAGATAACTAGTATTTAGACTTTATTCATACTGAGAAACTATATCGAGTAGAGGAAAAACTATTGTCTGCACCGGTGGCAGAATTTTACTTACAATTTATATAACAATACATTTACTGCACTGAACATATAATGTTCTGAAGTTCTTTAGTGTTGAGTCTCACATGTGCACGAATAAAGTTATATTGAAAGTTCCGTAAATCATGAAAAATAGTTAAAGATCAAACATATGTCTCCCTTCTTCTCAAATATAAATTTCTCATTTAAATTTTTAGAGAATGTCTCGAACTTTTGCTTAGTGTCCAAAGGAATGTCTGTTGTATTTTTTGGATTATTTGAGAGATGGCTCAAAACAAATCTATAGAGAAATAAATTTTTCTCATACTATAAATTGATTTTCTTTTCAAAATTGCGAGTTATAGTTAAGCAACAAAGTATTATCTGAGAGCTCCATAATTAAATAAAAATATCCAAAGTCTTGTTTACTTCGAATAAATAAATTTCGTAAATTGAATCTTCCTTTGAGTTTGAAATATAATTCAATTCATTTCAATACGAAATAAAAATAAGAAATAAAATTATCCAAAGTTCAAATATAGATCAAATTTAGTAAATTAAATAATAAATCATTCAATTTTGTTAATCACTTGAATAAAATTGTTCCATTTATTTATTTGTCTAAATAATTGAATATTTTTAAGATTTCCATCGAAAGGCAGAGTATATTTATATCAAAAATAATGTAACTCTAATAGTGATGTAGAAGTTTAAAAGTGAAGGTCCGGAAAAGTGCGCGAACCGGCGACCTCAACCACGGCCCTTATTAATACTGCAGATAATTAGTTTTATGTAAGTTTTTAAAATAAATAAACAAAAAGCTGATAGTAATTGTTGGGAATCGCTTTATTGAGGGTGTGGTAGAAACCCCATTATCAGGCATTAGATTAAAGGTTTAAATAAGAAGTACAACAGTCGATTCAAAGGTAGCTTTGTTTGGACACATTCAATAGAAGAATGTGTTAAAAGTAGTGGCGAAGATAGCATAGGGGCAGGGTGGGCATATGCTCCCAACTCAAATTAAAAATTAATTAATTTCATGAAAAGCTTTATTGTATTGCATCTTTTAAGCTTGAATTACATGAAATTATTCAAATAAAGGCTTTTATTTTTCTATTAACTGTAAAACACACTACAATTCACTAAAGAAATACAATATGATAAAAAGCTTTGTGTTTTCCTATGTTTGTGCCCCGCCCCGGCCCCCCTCGATCAAAATTTTCGGGCTTCGCTACTGGTTTAAAGAAGAGAAAATCAGAAATTCTCTAAAATAGACATAAATTCAAACAAAAACCCGAAAAAGAATGACTTAAAAAATAAATCCTCCGCAGACAGTAAAAGTTATCAAAAGGTGCTGAAAGAGATTAGAAATCTTAAGCATTGGATAAAATGTTGTGATGAGTTAAGCCTACTTTTTGTGATGCGGTAATTCTGTTTGGTTTTGTTGAAATCTATGAACAAATCAATGCAAATAAAGGCTTTAACGAATAGATTAAATTTAGATAAAAAATTACTTTTGTTAACTCAATAACAACTGTTTAACTTTTAATGATTTGTGTGAAAATGAGAGCTGAAAACCCTGATATTAAGTGTGCTTTTGTGCCACAAGTGGTTTCATAGCAATACAGAATTAAAGAGAATCGGTTATAATAATATAGTTTTTGAGCTCATGCTTAGGATAATAGGATCTTTATTTATGTTCCACTCAATTATAAATTAAATTACATTAAATTTTTCGGCCATTTGTTATTATATTAATTATATTGAAATAATTTTAGTTAGAGTTTAATTAGTTAAATAATTGATATCTCTTAATTAGTTAAACATGAATATTAATAACTTTAGAAATAATTGAATTTTTATATATTTATGTCATTTAAATAAATACCGGTATAAATTACTGCAAAATAACTTTACATATCCTAAAAGACTTGATATTGAGATATTGTTAGCTCTGATTTACTGATTTGGCCTTAATTTTGATAATTAAAACAAAATTAATATCTCATGACTTTAAATAAGAGTTATATTTTAAGTTAATTTTCAACGAATAAAATTGCAGTTAAACTGTTAACTATGAGTGGATTGGAGAAGCACTCAATTGATCCGCACTATTGGCATCATCAACATTATCATCATAATCATTATCAATGAATAGCATATTATTTTTCTGAGCGAAAGTGAGAAAAAACATTTCCTTATCCTTATTGTCTTTATTCTATGGATTGTGTATTACAGCAAAAGAGAACAGAAAGGAAGAAAAACAGAAGAAAGTAAAGCAAATGCTGTGAAGTCTTTATTGTGAGCCATTATTTTTAATGAATTCCAGCCCCCATTACTTCTTTTCTTCTTATTTTTGTGCCAAAGTTTCGTATTTTTGGCAATAATTTGAGACATAAGAGTACTCAATGCTATTTCTATTCCTCTTTGGCTTATTTTTGCCATATCTTTGACGATATAGTAATTTAGTGTCATTCAGAGGGACACTAGTTTTTAAAGAGAATATCAATTTTAGAAACTATCTAAAGAATAAAAATTTATAAAATTTATTTTTCTATTTTGTAATGAAGAAAACAGTAAAAAATTGGATATATTCTCAACATTTTTGAAACGTGTCAATAAAATTTACTCAATTCTTAAACTTAAACTTCAATTGACATTAAGTTTAAAAACTAATTCTAATTCTTTTATACTATTTTGTGTTAAAACTAAACTCAAATCTAATACTTGTAGCTATTATTTAGAGAAAATCCTATTTGAACTTCGAATGAAAAGCAACGGAAATAAAAGAAATTTAAAGCAAAATAACGCTTGAATTGCTATTTTAAGTTGAATATCATTCTTATTTTTGTGTATAATCCAAGTTATTAACACTTCAAATAGTTTATGACAACTAAAGCTTTCTCAAAAGTTAATCAATAGGAACGAATGGAAAATATTTTAAAACAATTGCTTTTCTTCTTGTATTCGACAAAAATATCATTTATTTTAATCAAATATTCAATTATGAACCGGAATTCAAAATTAATATAAGTATCCCATAGCAAAATAGAAGATTAGATATAAGACTTTTAAATATTGATCAAATAATCGGATTAGAGTTATAAGTTGTTAGAGATTTAAGTAAAGACACATATTTTCAAAACAAATCAATTTATGCAAAAACACTTTTTCATAAGAATTGTATTTTAAATACCATATTGAGTTTATTATAAATACTTTAGAGATACTTTTACTTTTCTTAATAAAGTACTTATGTATTTAAGATATATTTAAAAATTTATTGAAAAAACCATAGTTTAAAAACTCGAGTATACACAGAATAAGTTAACGATAAAAAATAGCCATTCGATGTTTACACCAAATGATTTTAATGGCTGATCAGGATTATCATGTCGTTAACAAGAGTTTTCGAAATAAGTCTCGTCAGTCATAACATGATATCTCAATAATACGAAGTATGAATAAAATACTCCAGAGTTCTATTACGATAACTGATATAACTTATGCATAACATTTGAGTGACTCTCTTTTCAAGGAGTCATTCATTTGGAAGAATAAAGAGACATAACTTACAATATATCGCTATCTTATATTTTCTGTAATATTTATGATGTTTGGGAATAACATCACTTTTGTATTTGAGTATTGAGTGAATTCTCATTCAACGAATAAATTTTTATTTGAAGTGAGACGTCAGTAATTTCATGGGTACTCAAAATGGCATTCAAGCACTTGGATAACCTAAATGAAAAACACCAAATAAAGTAAAGGTTATTATTGAGTGCTCTTTCTTTACAAAAATAAAAATTGTATAGATTAATAATGCAATTTTAAAAGAGTTATAATTGACATGCATTTATTGTACTGCACACTGTAGCAGCGCTAATACTTAAGCATGCAAATCAACAAATTAAACAAAGTTTTAAATTATGTTATAGTGGTCTGAACGGATCAAATTAAAAGCAGTTATGCGATGGACCGCTCATTCACCACAACAGTATAGAGCGTTTTGTTATTGTTACTATAGAAAAAAGTCTTTTTTACAAAACCACTTGTCTCAGCTTATTATTAGAGGTTAAACACAGACTCACTATAATGAAAATCTCAACAATGTATGCAGACTTCTTGGACACCTTATAGCATTACCTCTTAGTAACCTTCTGAGATCGAATGAACTAGTTAGCTTTGAAGATATATTTTCGTAAGTGAAATATGGACTGTTATGTTAGATGTTTAATTATAGCCTAAGCTAATAGTTTAATCATAAAATAGAGCACTAAGAGCACTATTAGACTCATTTAACCTCAAATATTGTTATACAATTGAATTCAAGTTTATTTAAGGTTAATTCACCCGATACAGAAGCGAGAAATTGAGTTTTATTTCAACTCAAATATATTGATAAGAAGGCGAATTCAAAGTATGAATAAAAAATTTTTTTCTTTCTAAAATCTCATTTTCAAGTATGTGCTGAATTGCGTTCAATTATTATTAATGAGCTGAAACAAATTTTATTTCCTATTGTGTACTTCCTACTTTAAATACAGGCCTTATTCTTCAGAATAGACACACAATCTTAAGATCAAATGATTCCAAGAATTAATTAACATTAACAATAAAAATAACATTAATTTATATTATTATTATATATTATTTGAAAACCAATGGCTAATTATATTAAATATTTTTTAGCTCATCTCATGTAAAATAATAAGTGAAGACAAAGGCATTTGAACACATTTTTAATTTATTTAATTTTCATTTTTGACTTTATATTAGAATAAATGAGAAGAATAAACATAAATAAATAGAGTTTCCATTTAAATTCATTTGATTCAGAAATAAGATGTTTTGCATTTTGTATAAAAAGATTAATGATTTGAAGAAAAGCAAAAATGTTTAAAATATTATAATTTAATGTCTCTGAAACATGCAAACCATAACCATAATAAGCTCTATTTTATACATATTTATTTATGTTAAACGTAAAGTCATCTAAATATTCAAAATTGGTTTGATTCAGCTTTCATAAAAACATTAAACATTTTTGTAAAACATTTGGATTCTATTTTACTTTTTATTAAATAGTTAATAGAATTTAGTTGATGTTAAGTCAGCGCATAAAACAGCAACAAATCAGTAGCATTGGATCCGTTTCATGCAAATGGCAACCAATGGATTTACTTGCGAAGTATTCTTTCACATATAGTAAATGTCTATTTTTATTTTATTTATTTATTTTTCTTGAATGAAAAACACAAAAAGAATACAAAATAGAGAACAAGATGGGAATTGAAAACATAGAGTCATGAATTTACTCAACTCTCCTATAATCTAAACAACTCTTCTTTTGGTCATTCAATAAAAGAAGTGGATCTAATTCTTCAATAATTAAAAGAATTGTATTTATCAAAAATTAATTAAATTCAGCGCAGAATTAGACTTAAACCCAAAGAATTGCATGAAATAGACTATAATGTATGTAATCATACCGTATTTGAAATTCATCTCATAATTGATTTTATTTTCGTTTTTAATGTAAAAAAATTACATTATATCTAATTTTATAGTAAGAAAAACTAAATTTTAGAATGAAAAAAGTGAGTGATTGCCTAAAATTGATTGACATTAATATACTTTTATGTGTCATAAAAATATGTTCTTGTATTTGACGTATTGATGAATACAGAGAATATTCTGCTCATTGACCCAAAATAGAAATGAATGAAAAACAATAAATGATCGCATTCAAAAATAGCATCATTTGTTCGAATAATTGAATTTTTAATATTAAATAAATTGAAAGATAAAAAACATCAAAAACTTAAATCAGAAATAAGATTTACTTCTATTATAACTTCCGTTAATATTCTGCCGAAACCTACTTATACTTAAATATATGTAATAAATCTTTTTTCTCCAAACAGAATATTAAAGCAAATATTTATTTGACAATCAAATAAATGAATAAATAACTTAACATACTTAGTATGTTATTAATGACAATAAGTCATAAATCATAGAGAAAATAAAACTGGAGTTAAAGTTTGTCATTAATATGAGGCAAACATTTTTGTGTTTCTGTGCAGACAATAAACATAAATATCGATTAGACATAAGTACCGAAAAGGCGTGCCTTTGGTTCTATTGAAGAAGAAAAGTTATAAAGCATCTGACATATTATCACAAATATGTATTTAATACCTGGCATTACAATAAACCACAGTCAAAGCTCTCTTAAATTCCAAATGTTTTGCATAATACTAATAATCGTTTAAAATTGTTAATAATTATAAACATCTTCACTCAACTTATTCTATATATAAATAAAAAAAATTCTCATTAATATTGGGATCGAGTTTCATAACACTTGAATAAAAATCACTCGAAAATAAGAAACATTTATGTGTTCTCTTGACTGTCGAATGTTTGCTCTTTTATATATTTATTTATTTCTTTCTTTTCTTTTTGGTCTCTCTTTCTCTCAAATCTAATATTTGTATTTCAATAGGAATTGTTGCCAAACATCTGTTGTCTTGCATTCACAATAAGAATGAACCTCTTTTTCATTGATTAGATTTTTTTGAAAAAAATCATTTATTTTTGTTTAGTTCTCATTTATTATACACTGAATTATTTAATATAATGCGTGACAATAAAAAATACTTCTATTAAAGAGAAAACATTGTGTTTTCCTAATATTACGATATTTATGTAACTAAAATATTATTAAATGCATTATTTAGTGATCAAACAAACAAAGAATTGCATTTTTGTAGTGTAAAAGCCAAAAACTGCACAAATATTGCTTAAAAGAATGATTTCGAGATTGAGTCCTATTATACTTAAGTGCAATTCTTAAGTACATTATATACAGAATTGTACTTATTTTAAACCGTAATCAACAATCATTGGTTGTTTAGTTTGAAAAAATCAATTAAATTTATAATCAATTCACTTGTAAAATAAATATCTATTCTTCATTTTAAATAATTGATGCTTTAAGGATACTTCAGTATAACAAGTTGTCTGTTATGCTCAAGTGAACGATGGGAATCAGCATTACTTAACATTATTTGTTCTTCTCAGTTAACAATGAATTGCACTTTGAAAATAAACATCAATTTTTCTATTTTAGAGAAGACGAGAAAGAGTTTAGAGTAAAAGGAAAATATTTACAGAAAATGGTAATTGGAATAGAAATATATCTCAAGTAAGAGCACAAACGAGATAAAAACATTTTAACTTTGAGAAAAATAAATTAAATGGATTTTTGTTTCTAATGACTTCTGTTCTGTTCATCGTTATCATTATCATTATTAATAAAACTAAATAATAAAAACTTTACTTAAACTATTGTATTTGTAAAAATATTGTATTTTATATGATATACTGTATGCTTTAAAACAACTAATCTTAGGATTGCATATCCAGTACATATTTTTTCAAAAATAGATGAAAACCCTATTTAAAGTTGGAAATGAATACTTATCTTAAATGTTGAATTTGCAAAAACTTATTTGTTTTGCATAATTTGCATATTATCAATATGTTATCTCATATAATTACTTTATAATGAGAAATACAGTATTAAAGCGTGAATTCTATACAAATTTTAAATCATTACAGAGTACAGTAAGCAACAGAATACAGCATATAATAGGATTATAAAGTTATTGCTTATCATAAAACAAAAATTAATGATTATTTATTTGTAATTCGTAATTATAGTATTAGTGTGAAGCACACTGTGAAGCATATAATATTGAAGCCCTTTTCAATATTTCAAAGCTATGTCGTATATCCAAAAAAATTCTTCTGATAAAATATTCTCTTTTGCATTCCCAATAATAGCAATACACAAATTCTTAGCAAAGAATTTGATTAATTGTGCAATAAATCTGTTGAAAGCATTCGTAAATCTATCTCAATGTCAGAGTTTAATAATAAGAAAAAATAGACAAAAATAGAATGCAATGTGAAAAAAAGAAGTTCTTCAATATATTGATAATTATCTGAATAAAGAGGACGTTCCCTAAAATAATCAGAATTTATATTTATTCAGAAAATATAAGAATAAAAAGATTTATTAGTTTAAAGATCAAAGAAATGGTTAATTATAATGAAATTATTTGTTTAAATAGTATTAAATTGAAATGAATTTTCCTCACATTTACTGTTTATCTGTTTATCTGATTAAATCTGATCTCAATTTCTTAGAGATCAAGTTCTCGACTCTCATCACATTATAGATAAAATGACACTTTTATTGAGTTTCATTCAATTTAATTTA
>JAQGCH010000968.1:0-18289 GCA_034699485.1 Nanhermannia elegantula | reverse complement strand
GATGTAGTGGTATATCGTATATCTAGCTTTGTTAGTCATTCGATTTTTAATAAAATTATTAAAAATGTCTTCAGAAAAAATTTGTCAATTCAAAGAAAAAAATGAAAAATTTTTATAAATTGTTATCAATAAAATAACGTATGATAGGGCATAATTGTTAGCCATATTTTAGAGATTGATTGTTGTGAATAGAATACTGAATACTCTAGATTTTGGAGAACCAAATGTTTTGATGATAACACTGATTCTTAATATTTTATATTATTGAAAAAATTTAATTTTTCAACATTACTTATATCGCATATATCCTTATGAGATGTACTCTTTAGAGTAATTGCACACATACTTAAGTTATTAAATAAGGTTCACTTAAATATAAACCATTTGTTTTCAAAGTATTATTACAAAGATTAAGGGATTTTAAAGATAAAGTTCAAAATATATATTTTGCATTATATTAAAGATGAAACTTTTTGATACCGTTTAAAAGTTATATATTTATCATAAGTGGGAGTAAAATATCAAGATTTGATTCAGTCTTCGATTATATGATTTGAAACCCTGTTCGCCTTTATTTGTTTACTTTGGCATACTTTCAGTGTGTAACTAATACTTTGACGAACTCATCCCCACATGTTATAGTTAACCACATAATCATTTAAAACCCCCGAAATTCAAAATTTTAAAATCTTTAAAATTAGATCATTTTCATAGAATTACAGAATTATATAATCAACAATCAGGCTCTATATTAGAATTTTTGAATACCATTTCACACACTATTCTAAAAAATAAATTAAAAGGTATATATGCTTTAGTTGTTCATTATTCTTACTTTTAGTTTAATCGATTATTTATAATTAAAGTTGTTATTTGTAATTCAGCAAATATTTATATCTTTAATTCATTAAATAATATTTAAGTAATTTTAAACTAAATAAAGTAAATATCAATTAAAATTAGGAGAAACAACATATAATCCAATGAAACAGTTATTTTTTATGCAATTACACCTGTACTGTACCAACACTACATACTGTGTCAGTGTTTTAAAGAAAACAAATGAAGACAAAAAGACAATAATAAAGAACTAATTTATAGTTCTTCTGGTATTTTCACAACTTCTTCGTTCTCCAGACAAATGATTGAAGGATACGACCCAACGATGAAGGACTCCTATTCTTTGAAAGAAAACTTTGATTTGTGTCAGAAAAATGTGAGAGCAGATGAGGTGTTTGTACTATCTTAGCTTCAAACAGTTGACCTTAGTTTAAATGTCACTCATATAAAAAAGTTAATAATATATATACTGCTACCTATTTAGCTATGGCTGTGTTTCAAAGAAAGGAGAAGCCCTCTCGAACCAGTCTCGAACAATCTTTAGAATTGAACCGGGGATTATCCTTTAACTGAAGACTTTTCCTTTTGCTTATAGGAAGACTCGCTAGTGATAAGAGACACCGCTTTATTATTTTTTACTTAAGGACTTTAAAAACAATCTATAATCGTTTCAGTGATGACAACACACACACAGAGACTTCTTTAAAAAGAGGTTTGGGTTAGTCTAATATCAAATAATGATTTATGGCTTCAAATATAACCAAAGATAAAAATGAAAAATACAAAATTTCTAAAAAAATTGCATTTATACTAAAATTTTATACTCATAAAAATATTTTTATCTTTTTTCGAAATAAATTTATTAAATTTTTTAATCAAAATTCGCATGAATTTTAAAATTAAGTTTAGTCATATTTATCGATATTTATTACTTTATAGGTTTTATAACGAAGTATTAATAAATAGGTGAGTTTTGTTTATTAAACTTAAAATTGTATGCAGTCTTTCTAAATTAAGTTACAATTAACGTTTTAAAGCTCCATAAACTTTTGGGAGTACTCCAAAAAATTCCTTGGGAGTTACGCCGAAGTTTTTGGACTTTATTATTGGGCGTCAAACTCATCACTTTTTTGCAAAAATTTTTATACCTCTCAAACGGTAACAGATAATGAGATGCGGTTTTTTCTATGATATCCCTATCGGTCTGATACAACTTTTAACGAAATAAAAATAGAGGGTAGTCCTATATATAGGGCAGTATTTGGGTTTTTCAAAAATATAAACTCCATGTTTGACTCCTTATGAGAATTTTTAAAAATATTTTGTTACGAAAACTCTTTTGTTAAAAAAATTGTCTCAGAAAACCGATGAGTTTTTCTTGGCCTCGATTTTCAGAATTCTGTTAAGCTATTCCCCCCCCCCCCCCCCCCGAGTATCTGACATTAGAAAAGTCTGATTTTAGCGATAGAGAGCCAAAATAGTACTGATTTGAGTCTAAAAAATCGCTAAAAGTATTGATTTGATTAAAATAAGTGATAATTTTTTGCAAAATTTTTTGTATTTTTTTAGGAGTCTTAAGGAGTAAATGACGCCAACTTCGGTGTGGACGTCACTCCAGAAGTTTACTTCAAAGAAGCGGGAGTTTTAAAGCACTAGTTACAATATACTGGTCAGAACCAGTCAGCACATCAAATTAAAATTAGTTCTCTATCAACATTTCTATTGCAAAATAGTTTAAAACTCGTATTTAAAAATATATGAAAAATTGAATAAATTCAAGAATTAATTAATAATAAATAATTATTAATTTCTATTGAAAGGTTTACAAGTAAAAGATGTTAAACATTTAATTTTTATTTTATTTGAGACGTTTCACTCTTTTTAATCAAAGAAAACTAGTATTGGAATTCATTTTTTTTGTTAAATTACAAAACACATGAGAGCCGGACAGGAATTGAATCAATGTCTTCGGATTACCGTTCGATGTCTTTAACGGTTATATTTAATTTTTATTTAAATATTCAAAAAATTTAATAAATTTTAAATCATATTAAACGACAATTTGTTAAGAACTAACGAGTGGCTCCCGTTGCTTCGCAACTTTTTTATTTGAAATATATTTAAAACTTTGTCGCTTTAGGGAATTCTGAAAATTAAAGTGGGTGTACATACCACCCACATAGCGTCCTTTGTAAGCCTGACCACTTTGTAACTTACTGTATACAAACTGTTAAACAAAATCAATATTTCAAAACCTAAGTTTTTGTTTCAACAAATCTCATTCATATTGGGTTTCGATATTTTCAATTTTTGTCAAACGAAATATTCCTCTAGTTTTCTGAATTCTTCGAGTTTCACCCAGCTGTGCAAGTTTCAGAGTTTGATGGTTACAATTAAATCATTAATAAATTAATTATTTCTATGAAGTTATAAGTTTATGAGTCTTATGATAAGCTCTGCAGGTATTTCAATAATAGCTAATAAAAATAAATAGTTATACAGTATGTGATGTTAAACGCCAAGCGTTTTGATTTTGCCAGCGTGAGCTGACTTAACACATAATTTTAAATGCAGTATAAATGTTTTTAATATAATAACCTTCATTTTTTTACAAAATATCAATTATTGTACAGAGTTATATGTTATTCTGTTTTAAAGTTTGGGACAAAATGATTGTACAAAAAAGTCGAATGGTGTCAAAATGGGTTTCTGAGACAATATTTTGGAAATAGGAAAATATTTATTAACTTAACTGACTTGACGTTCGGTAAAAGCCTCGACAAAGATAGCGCCGAGCGTTTTATTTTCTCCGAGTGCGAGAAACACTGAATAGTTATAGAGTGACGCCGAATAATCCGAATATTGTCGCCTAATCCCAAAAATAATTTTAGGCGTAAACATAATTTTCTTGAGATAACGCCGAATAAACCGAATTTTTCGAAAAATAATATAGAAAAACACTAAAAAAACTTTAGTTTTTTATCCGTTCCAAAAATTTGAACTGATTCAAGATTTCAATTATTATAAGGATCTGTTTCTTGAAGTCTCCGAAGTCTACAATCAAAAGGAATGGCATGAATTGAGACACATTGAGAATGTAGACATCGAGGACAGACTTATTGATTATTAATTCTTTAATTTGATTACTTTTATAACTACTTTTTCTAATACGAAATAAATAAACACATACTCTTCTAGAATTTATTATTTTGTCATTCGAGTTACGCCGAAAAAGCTATACTATACAGCTATACTGTACTGTACATACACGTAATTCTCTGTCAAATAAATAACTTGATTAGTAAATTAATTTTCTTGTCATAAGCCTTACTCGTTGGTCGAGATAATGATAGACTAATAAAGATTTCTATTTTATGTGATGAGATATTTTCTACAAAGAGGTATATAATAATCCACTGAATATTTTTATAAAAGTCCATACGCTCTGCCATTAATAGTATTGAAGTAAAAAACGAGCAGAGCTGCTCTCAATCCCTCTCAATAATAAAAATCAATAATACACTCTATATTCGGGGTTCCCAATTGACGGCCCTTGGGCCAAAGCCTTTCTCATTGGTCCGTCATAATAATTTGCAAAATGACAAAAATAATAAAAAGAATTGAAAAAATTAGAGAGAAAAATGAAAACATTTTTAGTTTTGAATTGGCGCAAGGCACTACTTACTGCTCCTACTTTGCTTTAGTTTTATTAAAAACTCGTTGCCTATCCTTACTGTTGGTTCTTTTCGGTCATTTGAAAATTAAAAAATCGAAGGCCATATTCGATCAACAAAATTTATTTCAGAAATTCGGTAACATTCGCTTACACATATTAAAAACTCATTGGTTTTCTATGACTATTTTTTTAATAAAAGTGTTTTTGCGCCAAAATTTGTTTAAAAATTAATTTTGAGTCAAATACTTTAGCACATTATTTACGTAAAATCAAAACACTTAAAAAATCAAAGGTAACTGTTTTACATAGTAAATAAGCACAAAAATAACTAAAATATCGGTCAAATTGGGTAAACTTTAATGTCAGACCGAAAGACTTTTTTTGGATTTGGCGGTCATATTCGCTAAAATTTGATCACTAACCGAAAAGGAACGCCAGTACCTGTTCTGCATGTGTCATCTCTAAGCTAAAGTAAACATGTTCAATGCAAAAATGTTTAAATTCAGGGTGGAACAGTTGCTTAGATTTTTAACTCGGGATTAACTCTGGCCCACTTGTTCTCACCAAACTTAGTTAAATGGCCCTTCTCTCAAATTAATTGGGAAGCCATGCTCTATATTCATAAATGTGTGTGTATTCAGACAATGATTTATTGCAGATTAGGATTAAATGCAAATTTTAATAAATAAAAATCGATAATAAATACTATAACCTCAATGCTCAAGATTAAGATCGTCTAAAAACGGCTAAAGCTCTTGAAAAATGATTTTATACTTTCACTTTATCACATAAACTTTGATTTTTCAAAGTTATTTACTTAACATTTAATTATTATGAATCCCTGAAAGCAAAAATTCACAAAACAAATGAATAGAGTATTAGGCCATAATTTTTTTAATGATTTGTTTTTATGTCGGTTACCATTAAACTAAATTAGATTTTGATACAATATATCCAATAACTCTCGTTCAGTACATTGACGTTTGCTTTCAGACAATATAAGTGCCAAAATGTGTCGGTTTTATAGCAATCAGAATGATTAATGAGTCAATTCAGTAATAGTGGATAACGCCTACCCTTTCAGATCCATCTGATGAAAATGATATGCTTTGATTCTCAAAAGAAAGTCCTAAAGGTTGCGCTTAAGCTTTATCCTTAACTTACCGTTAGTTCAATGCAAAAGTCGTGCTGTATTTTAAAATCAATTCGTCTCTTCATTTTAGAGAATAAGCTGTGCTCATTCATTGTATGCGCGCACTGTCTGAGGAGGAGGGGGTTTGTCAAGTATGCACCAGAATAGTTGGTATGTGTGGGAAGTTTGCCAAAGCATTCTTTATATCAAAAATCTAAACCTTAGTTATTTTATTCCTTCTTTAATATTTAAATTTCATCAAATAAAAGGTATATTTCTATTATTTCAATCAATTTTAGTTATCAATTGATCACTTTTTAACATTATAATTGCTCCCAAATCTATCAAATCTGCACAGAAATTGCTATAATTAAAACAAAATTAGTTTTTTTAAAGCTTAAGGTTGAAATTATTTTTTAATCATAGGCTTTTGTGAGATATTTATATAAATAAATTTTTCTCCTATTTATTGTTATTTATATACCGGTAGACTTAGATTTATATACTGTACAGATGTAGGCCTGATATTTATGGTGTAATGCTTGTAATGGACCTCTTAAAAATCTGTACAATGCAGACAAATGCTGTTCGGTTTGACCGTAATTATAAATTCTCATTTTCTACAGAACCGAAATAAAATATTTTCTCGAATCTTAAATACTCTTAATGTTGAACTAAGGCATAAAAATAGACTAACTTTGAGTTGAAATTAGCGAAACAAAGCGAAACGGTTTGAACAATTCCTTAGATCAGTGATTCTCAGATTCCATTTGTTTGAAAACATTTTAAGTAAAGTATATTTGAGTAAAAGTTTTTTGATACTAAGATAAATAATTTGAGTATGAGTTTAAGTATATTAACTTATGATAATTTGAATATAATTAAAGTAAAAATATTTAAAATATTTTGAATTTGAGTTAAAGTAAAAATATTTAAAATATTTTGAATTTGAGTTAAAGTATGAGTCTATTTAAGTATCTTTAATTAAATTTTTACTTTGCGTGCTTAGTAATTAAATGATCTACAATATGTAGTTAATGTTAGTAAAAGTAAAAGTATCGCATAGAAAAGGTGTTTTAATTAAGTATAAGTTCAGATAACTTATACTCAAATTAATTTAAGTAGTATTCAAATGTTTAAGTATATACTCAAAAAAACACTGCTTGTTATTAGATTTTTTCCAATTTAGACCTGATATAAAAGCTAACGAAAAGCTTAATTTATCTTTAATATGCTATATATGACTAAAGCATATATATCACCTTTATTTAATAATTAAATAATTATTGTATCTACAAATATACTGTAGTAATGCATTGGCGTTAAATTATACTATACTCTAATGTCTAATGTCTTAAGAATTCATATCAATGTTGTTTGTCCTTTAATAAAATAATTCCTTTAATTGTTAGTGCAATTCTCTTAGGATTCTGTAGAGCATATAATTTAGACAGTGATTACACAACACCTAATAAAATAAATAAATACTTTTACTTTTAATATAATGAACACTTTATTAAATATAAATGTTTGGCATTATAGCTGACGCGCACACAGAGGGACTACAAATATTAAACAACTATAGATTTCAGGTGTTTTTTCAACATTGACCAACTCGTTTACAATCCAAAAAATAAAGGCCGAAATGAACTACTGATAGTATTATGAATACATGGATTTATACGGTATATGGTTAGGATAGTGTTAGTCAGGTGTAAGAACCATTAGTTAGCATTGACCCTTAGTTTAGTAAATTACATAATGTTTAACATATTATTAGTATTAGAACTTATTATATCCCTTAATAGATTGAATAACTTATTGACCCTTTATAATGAACCATAAATACTATAAAATAATAAATATTAAAGAACTTCGCAAATAAAACGCACAATTCTCATACTAATTATTTTAACTGTTATACTAAAATATTGGTGATCCCAAAATCCTAAATGTAATATTCCAAAGTGCTTTCCAGCCCTAAAAAGTGCTTGAGAATCACTGCTTTAGAAACAATATAAATATTGTAATGTATGGAAAATTATGTTTATATTTAAATTAATGGACTTACAAACAAAGTAACCAAAAGAATCATCTGAACCTCATCTGAACCACCGGCGCTTCGAGTCATGCATTTATGCGAATACAAATATTAAATTCTTATTTTGCTATTACTGTGTATATGTGTATAAGTACGGTTACCAGGTTGGAGAGGAGAGAAGCGGAGAAAATTATTAAAGTTGGGACTAAGGTCTTATTTTTATCAAAATTCTCAGAAATTCAAAGATTTACATTTTTTTGTTTAAAAGCTTAAACTAATTTAGAATTACATTCATTAAAATAAGTTTAAATTTTAGCGGAAATAAGAAATTCAATTGAATCATAAGAGATTTTGAAACAGATATACACCTATTAAACTGTTTGTCTTTTTCATTGTGAATGCAAATAAATGTTATATAGTGAGGGTTTTTGTGCTTTTAATAATTTATAAATTATCATTTCTCAGTCAAATGTGAAATAAATTTTTTTAAAATTATTCTTTTTAAGAACACCATATAATTTTTAAAATATAAAAAATACTATGATTTGAGTTAAAAGACACAAACAAATAAAAGAAGGATTAATTCTTCCAAATATTTCTCTCAGCTGTATATCAAGAATTTAAAATTTTTGAAAAAATATGCATACAATAAGTTTTAGTACAGAAAATATTTATTAAAATAGGAAATTTCAGTAAATCAGGTTTAATCATTAAAATAAATTATATATATTATATATTAAGTTACAAAATTTTAGACAAATGTATCACAATTTAGTGAAAATTAGATCAAAAACGGAGAAAAGGCTTAATTTTGCTGAAGCAAAGCAGAGTCTCCGCACCAAAAACTGAGGTCTGGCAACCGTGGTATAAGTTGTAAAACTTTATCTTATTTTCAATACAATCTGTGACATCCAGACTTGTAAGTAACTCAAGTATTGCTGTATAACTTTTATTATCTCTTGAGCACAACTATAGTTGACATGTGTTGGAGACAATATATTAGTAATATTTCTTTTTATTTTTATATCCACTGAATTTACTATAAGAATGATGTTAATTACAAATGAGTTTTGAAGTATAATATTCTGAAGCGATATTCCCTTCTCAACAGCCAATAACAATTTTTTTAATATTAGAATAAACATAAAAAGAATTTTGTATTTTGTTTTTATTAAATTTTAGTTTAATATAATTCCACGGCTTCATCGAATCATCCAAAATGTGATGGTCTCGTGTACTTTAAAGTATAGCATAACTGCTCTAAAGTATAGTTTACATATCAAATTATGTTTTATCCGTCACTTTCATGCTTTCTTTTGGTTTTAAAACACTATTTCTGCAAAATATCGATTTCATGAATTTTTAGTTTTAAAGCAAATTGTATTATAAGTTTATACTAAATAGTGGTATATAGAAGTGTATATTCTAATAATTGTGTTTTTGTATTTTAGATTTAAATTCAAAACATTTGCTTTGATTAGAAGTTTTTGATATTTAAAAAATCAACTTATTGTTTGAGTAAAAAATTTTGACCAAAGAGGCTATAGATTTAAGCCTGAATTTAAGTAATACAATAAAGAAACCTTTGGGCAAAATATCATAAGTAGTTTTTATATGTTTTTTAAAATAAAGGATAGAAAAGAAAGGATAACAAATGTTAGTCTATTTGATTGAAAATGACAGTACAAATGATAGAGAAACAAAACTAAAGTGGTGGTACTCTTTCAATAATCATTAAGATGTAGAGAAACTCTTATGGTCTGATTGGAGGTAAATTATAAACAAGGCTGAACAGACATTAACACTTTTAACATTAATTATCATACATTTAGTGGATATTTATATTAATTATAGTTTAAGAGTTTAATCAAATATTTCAATCAGTAGAGTAATAGAATTCAAATACAATTACAGCCTTTATTAAAAATTAAAAATCGTAAAATTTTTTGTAGAAATCCAATGCCATTCTTTTAGAACAGCGAACAACTTATTTTGCAGTGAGGGCCAGAGAAACGTCTACTTTTGATGAGGGGCCGCAAAAAATATACAAAAAATTAGAGTCTAAAATGATTTCTAATATGATTGAAATGCAATTAGATTACAGACCTGAATGATTGACAGCATTTTTTAGCAATAAGTGATTAATATCAAGTTATAATTTCTTTGAAGTTATTATTTTGATGCGACCGTTGAGGTGTGATTACTGTTATTCTGTTGATAATTTTGATTTATGCAGTTTAGTCTTAGAGGGTCGCAAAAAATCACTCGATGGCTGTTTGAGAACTTATATTTGAATTGTATTACTCTTATCTTATTTTCTTCAGTGATTATCTTATTGATAATTAGAACTTTATTAAAGAATCGAAAGGGAATTGAGAGTGGAAAGGTGTGGGACTCATAATTGAAGGATCGTGATTTCGAACGTCGGACACTTCAAATCATTATCTGCGATGTACTAACCCATGTCCATTTTTTGAAGCAATTCCTAGGCCAGTAGCATCTGCCAACGCCGACACAGGTTCTACCTGTAAAAATATTACTCTAACTCTGGGCTAAAGGTGAGATCTCCTGAAAAGGAGTTGGCAGAGGGAAAAAATGCTAATGAATCCGATTTATTAATATAATATTTTCAACTAACGATGTTATTTTACATATAAGTTTATATTTTCAAAATTCTATATATGTTTAAGTTACTGACAGTATATTTTTGCTTAAAACTAGTGTTCGGTATCGAGTCGCGATCGAGAAGTACTCCGAGACGTCGAGTTTTGAAATTTTAGATTTTGAAATTATGAATTAAAACAAGTACAGTACAGACTTTAATATTAGAGATTTAAATTTCGAGAAAAGTGGAGACTTATTTCTTGAAAATACCAGAACAACTTAAAACTATAAATGTATTATTTTTTGATAAAAAAAATTTTCAATAGTAAAGTACTACTGTATTTCATTTACGTACTATACTATTTGTGAACTTTAGATTTTATGAATAGAGATCGGCTCTAACTTAATATATATCGAAATCTCGGCAAACATGCAAAGAAGTAATAAAAACTAATAAAACATTATTGTTTGATATTCAAAAGGTTTTTCAAATAAATAAATAAATAAAAACTATTTATGAAAAAGTATTTTATTAATTTATTGCCAAAGCTTTTGGGTCAAATATCTAGACCAGCGATCGGCAACTGGTGGTACGTTAATAGATTTTTTTGCAGCTCTCTGAGACTTCGAAACTGACGAGGCAACCTCGCCATCACTAAGTAACCGATTTCAAAAAAAATTTTCCCACAACAACCTTATACCAAACCATATCCAAAACGGTCATTTAAATCTGTGGAGTCCAAGAAGCCTATTAGTTATAGTCCCCACGATTTCTCTCAATACATAGTAATACATAATTATTTTCATAGTAATGTAATTTCATATTAATTGGTAGAATATATTCAAATGGATTTTAAGTTTGATGCGCTGTTATAATAATGTTAAGAGATTTCAAGTCAAACAAAAATAGACGTATTCAATTATTTTTCAAATACTTTTGATTGTATTGATCAGATTTTTAAAATTTTCATAGAAATTGATTGATGTTTAAATGTAGTAATAGGCAATAATTTCTTTTGTAAGTTACTTTACTATGAAAATAACTATGTATTACTATGTATTGAGAGAAATTGTGGGGACTATAACTAATAGGCTTCTTGGACTCCACAGATTTAAATGACCGTTTTGGATATGGTTTGGTATAAGGTTGTTGTGGGAAAATTTTTTTTGAAATCGGTTACTTAGTGATGGCGAGGTTGCCTCGTGAGAGTTTTGGATTTTGCTTTAGAAAAGTCTTAAAAAATTTTTGGGACTATTAATCTGAGACTATTATAATAATACAATTGCATGTTTGACATAATTTTTATGTCAAACAGTGCTTAACATATACATTAATATGATTTTCAAACTGTAAAACAGTATCAATTTTTTTAATAACAAGTAATAACAAACAACTCGAAAATATTGGCTTCCATTTCGAATTAATTGTTAACGTTATTGAAAATCCTAAATTACAATTTGAAGAACGATTCAATGGCTTTAAAATTAAAAGCTAATCTTTGATTTGTTTACTGAACCATTTGATATCAGAGGTAATGAATCGACAGAATCCTTAAAAATTGAATTCCAAGCTAATAATGAGCTCAAAATCAAATTTGCAAATATGTCTCATATCGAATTTTGCATTTATTTCTCATAATATTTTCCTCAATCTTTCGGTAACATCAAAAATAATCCAATAAAAGTCATATCTATCTTTGGAAGCACGTACATGCAGTATAATCACAGAATTTTATGCCTAAAATTAAGTACTTTTATAGATTTTTACAAAGGTCTGCGTAAAAATCTATTGACAGTTTTGCAAAGAACGAAATTTTGAAATTTTTGTATTTTAAACTTTTTTATTGATATTTCTAGTATCTGGCACTGTCTGTTCGATCATCAGTTGAACTTATAGTTACCATCGGGAAAGAATTCACTCAAAGGATCGCTAGGAGTTCTCAATTCTATAGTAGAAGAAATTTTGGGATACAGTACTATTTTAATTCGCAAAATTGCAATTTTGATACTCAATACAATAGCTATGAATGTAGGTCAACGTCATGAGGACTCTGTTCATATACTGTTAGGTCTCGATTTTATGAACTCGAAGGGACTGAAGAAATTTGTTCATAAAATTGAAATTTCACAAAATCCATTTTATGAAATGTGTTCATAAAATCAGAAATATTTATCATACAATTACTTTTTAACAAAAATTCACTAATTTTAGATATTTTCACAATATCTAAATCATTATTAATTAAAAAAATTTCAATTCTATGCAAATATTTTTAATTTTAAGTATTTTAAGACAATCTATGCTTCTTATGTACGAAAATAGCAAAAAATGTTCAATATTTGAACGCAATGTAGTAAAATATGACTTTACATTCAATACATATGTTTATTTGTATTTTAATCCTAAGTTATTTTAATCCATTTCTGTTTACTTGAAAACTTAGTTCATAAAATTGAAGTAAAGAATATATTACAGGGACTTCAAATACTTGTTCATAAAATTGAAAATTTCAAAATCGAGACCTAATTGATATTTGTTTATTGTATATAAATTATTTTTCTTGAATATAATGTTTTTTACATATTTTTACAGAATTTTACACCTTTTGCTTAAAATTATGTAAAATTACCTCCAAAAAGACTTTTACCTAAAATACCCAACCTTACAGACATGTGATAACATTTATTCCTTGCAATAAAATTTTAGTAACAGAATCACTGATATAAATATCTCAACGATAGCATGAAAATAATTACGACATTGCAAATAAATTAAAATTTAACAATGAATCGCTCATTGCTAAAAAGCGCTGTCAATAATCTATTTCTCAAACAATATTTTAATTACAATAAAATTCACTTTAAACTCTAATTTTATGTATATCTTATCGGCGAAAGTAAAGTTTTTTTTACTTTCATCTAAATAGGTTGCCGTTCGCCAGTTTAGTTTCTTCAAAATAATATCTGATATGTTATTTTATATGAAGGAAGTTCTCTTATTTTTTATCTTCAAAAACTAATACCACTAATAATCTAAATCCGGGATATTTTGTCTTAAACATTGAATTTTGAAACTAAATAAAGCGCAGTTTTGAAAATTGTTGAAATTTAAGCGAAAAATATATTGAAATAGTAATTATGATGTACATTAATATTGATTAAAGGAAGATAGGGAACAGATAGTCTCTAATGAGAAATACATGATTTAGTTTTTTGTTCTAAAGTTACTTAAAATTTAGTAAATAAAAGAAGATTTAATATCAAATTCATAACTGTGAGTCAGGTAAGAGCCAAAACTGCTTTGCAATTCCAAATTCAAGCTGAGATTCTTAATATTATTGATAATGAGACTTTGCATGACTACAAGTTGTAGATTACATTCAATTCGAAGTGAAGCAAAATATCCATCATTTTATGCTATTATATGCTTAAGTGAAACTGAATTACTAGTACAGAACCTGTTTCTACTTAATATTCGTTAGTATTACTTCAAATGTAATAACTTATCTCACAAGTTATTGCAGCCAAAGAATCCATCATTAAAATAAGAATGACTGAGGCGATAGAGATAAGTGCACAGTATTTAAATTATGAAGAAATATATCCTAAAATGTTACCCAAATAAGTGCAAAGAAACTCATAAACCTTCGGATAGGAGATAAGGGTGTATTTGTTCCATTCAAATAATAATTGAATATAAATTATAAGATAAATTTAATTTTTAACTATATACAAATTTTAATGATTTAATATATATGTTTGAATAACATAATATAATTGATTCAAATTTTCACTTTCATTATTAATTTTATGTAAAATCTTGTTTATATTTTTTATTTTACGCTAATTGTATGCAGGACTGCCACCTTTTTTCGACACCAAAACTGGAGAAAAAAATATCAAAGGAGGGACGAAAGGATATTTTTTATATATTTCCCAAAAACATAGAAATATACAGTTTAATTCATGTGTTTAATATCTTAAAAAAAATAATTACAATGTTTTATTCGATTTTACTGATAAAAGTAAAAAATTACTAAAAAATCTCCAGTTTTGACGGTTCTGCAACTGGAGATAATTCTCGAAAACTGGAGAGGTGGCAGTCCTGATTGTATGCCATATTTTTGTTTTGATAATAATAGATTAATAAGTACAATTTTTTAGATAAAAAGTTTTGTAAATTATTTTGAAATGTGACTCAGTTCGTTCTTTATTCTTTAATATGAGTACGATTCCTATTTCGTACTTTTGAGTGACCCCCCTTTTACAGTTTGGCTTACATTTTGATTTTAAATGCCTTTATAAGAAGGCTGACGGCAATTCTAAATATTTTTGCAAAATTTCATACTGGTATTAAAAGATAAAGAACGAGTTCTGATCTAATAAAAAAAAGTTCGTCTATACCTGTATTGATATCACTCAAGCCCTTTACATAGAATATAGTTTACCTGAGGTATCTCTTTTGAGACTTGCTTTATATGTATTTATAATCTTAAGATATTTAAAAAACGAGGTGCTTTAAAAATAATTGCAATTACTTCTGGGACACCTTTAATTTTCACCTACACATGTGTTTTGTTGATAAATATCAAAAATTCTTATACTATTTTTCAATCCATAGCCATATTATTTAAATACCCATAGATATAGCTATTTTTGAAAAAGATGATCTCATTATATACTCTTCTTTATATAAATTTTAATATTTTATTTTAAAAAGATTTTGAAACTCAATTAATCATAAGCCAGAGTTTATGGATTAGTTTCTGGTGAACTCTGTTACTTACCGGCAGGATTTATTGGTATACTAGTATATTATATAAGAATTTTTTGCTTATACCAGAGGTGGTGTACTGCAAATACTTTCAAATCAGTTTAATATCATATCAGACATTCTCATAGCGGTTTTGTTAAATTACTTTTTTGCTTAGTTTCAAAATTCTATGCTTTTAACAAAAAATTTCCAAACTTATGAATCCATCCTTGACAGCAAATTAATTGACTGCACATCCAAAAAATTTTACTGGTGGCCATGAACTTGTATTTTGTAATTTTAAATGGTTTTCAAAAATTTATAATAAATATAAAAATATAATAAATTAATGATAGAAAATTGAGAATGATTTCAAATAAGCGTACGGTAATTAAATTGATTTTGGATTTAACTTTGTTGTATTGTAGTTGACTGCATGAATGGGATGATTCGTACCGACTCAAAGTAGTAAATATTTCTAACCTATCAATGAATCGGTACAAATCATTACAACACATGCTTTTCCGTACTATTTATTACTTAATAATCTATTTATTGCATAAAAAACAAAATTAATATTAGAAATTTGGTGGTTATTGTTATTGAGTTGATTGGAAAGATTGTGATGCAGTAAAAGGGAAAAATAGATTTTTCCTATTATAGCAGCATTTATGTGTCACATTTGCAAACATTACGTTGTTGACCATTGCTATAAAGTGCACGACAGCTGAATTTTAAGAGAGTCAACACTAAGACCTAAGTGCTATTTGGGTGAAACGTTAGATTACAGAATAAATGCAACAAGTCGTACATTAACTTTCAGAATCCCTTTTATTAACAAAAAGGAAATGAAAGAAATACAGAGGCTATGTATATGCAAAGGGTATAACGTATTCGCGAACCAAACTTTTAGTTTCAATTTATTTTTCAGTTCTTTCATTTAGTAATACTTGGATTCAAAATTGTGAAACTACTAAATAGAAACTTTAGTAAATTTATTTAGTCATCAAATATTTATTAAGATAAATAAATTAGAGATAAATTTCTAAGAGTGAACAAAATTTGATGGAAATGGTTCTGAATGAGAAAAATTGTGGTAATCTGTTATGAGAATGAGAATGGAGTGAAAAGAGTCCGGAAAATGAACTTACCTTTTGCAGTAAATTTTATTTCCTTTCATGTAACGATATATTCATGCTATACATTCCCAGTTAATGTATTGATTCATTGCTTTGCGAAGTCTGATGGCATCCCAACACACACTCACTGCTAACATAAATTACACTGCACTCAAATGAAACCTTTTGAAGCTCTTCGCCACTGTTCTGTAGGAAGATTTAGTGCACTGAACATATAGTGCATAGTGTTCTACTACAGTGTAGTTTAAAAAACACGGCTAACACACGAGTAATAATAGCTCATTGCAAACATACACACAGTAATCAGACGGCAATGCTATAGCGCGTGCATGTTAGAGGTGCGCAACAATCAATATTATTTTGTGATTTATTGCTGCTGAATATGGGCGCGGGTGTTAATAGTATCCACTACCTGTATGTTGTCATGGTTTTGGCGCATGCAATGCTGGTATCAGGTGTAAATCAGCTAAGTCACTGATAAAGCAATCAACTATATTACAATCAATAATTAATGCTCTTTTTTAAGCCAATTTAATTTTTTTATTACTCTTAAACGCAAACGCTTTGATTACGTTTCTATTCAGGCATAAACGCATCAATTGCATCAACGAACTAATCTCTATCACTCAATTCAAGCTCAAAGGAGAAAATTATAGAAATATGTGGATATAATACCATATAATTACCATCGGTGGAAAAGAAACACAATCACACATTTTTAGTGATGCCACACAATTGCTGTGAATTAGCATAAGTGGATCTTTATTGTAAATCCTAATGAGAGAATGCAAATGACCAGAAGCTTAATGAGAGTAAAGCGCCAGAAGATAAAGCGGAGAATCTGAAAGAGTTGATACCATGAATAAAATGAGACTTTAATATATGTAATTATAACCGCTATTATTAATCTGATTTAAAAAACAAAGTGAACAGAAAAGTAAATTATTATTTAGCTGTAAATCTGCACTTTATTTTGAAAAAACAGAAAAATTTGTTATCAGCACAAAAACAAGGACAAGAATAAATGATGGGTTAATAAATATTAATTCGATAATTTTTCGTGTGCTTGTGATACCCAAAAGAATGTTGACTAGTATTATGTTTTTGGCTTAGAATACCATTAAAGGAGAGTATGTGATGCATATTGAAATGCCAATAGACGTAAAAATGAAATGACAAACGAAGAACAAGGCGTACGATATCAATATGAAAAGCATGAACATGTCGGCGATACTAAAGCACTTATTATGCAATAGCACGCACTACAGCAAAGCGAAATATCAATATATCATAATCACATCGCACGAGCAATGCATGAAATAACTAATGCAACTACAGAGACATAAAGCATGCTTGAGAGAGAACAATAGAAAGCAACAAACATGTCATAAAATATACAGCAAATTGTGAACATTGTGCACATGCACTCCAATGAATAATATCGAACATAAATATGACGATTTCAATTAATTCATTTGCACACAACAGCATTTTTCCCAGACTTTAAGCAATGATACAGCAGAAAGAATAAAACTGAGGAATAAAAATTATTTTCCTATCGAATACAATTACACCACTATATAAGCATTATATGATATTACAGCCAACAGTCACTTTACAATAAATACAATTAAGTCTTTATACACGGATATTATTGCTCGTATTCTAGTAGAAAAATTTTCAGAGTTAATATCTTGAGGCGTCCACTTCAACATTAATAAAGGAAAACACATTTCAAAGCAGATATTACTAATGTTTAGGAGCAAATCAAAAAGTTAGTTTATTGGTCGAGCAATAATGTGAGCTTCAATCTTATGAACTCTATTATATAGAGGTAGAGACCAGAGGCCCTTTCAATACGAACAGTTCGCGGACTTGTTCTATCTTTTAAACAATAACTAGATGTTTAACATCTCTATAAATGCAGAATAAAAATCTTATTCCATTATAAGATACACTCATAATAAGTATATTAATCTAAATCTCTTATTTCTTAATAAAACCAAAACATATCAATGATCATGAATTAGACATTTTTTGGAGATAGGAAGGGATTCCCGGACCGCCACTTGTCGACCATTTGATACATAAAGAAAACATAGTC
>JAQGCH010000967.1:0-18292 GCA_034699485.1 Nanhermannia elegantula | reverse complement strand
TTTGTCAGAAATTTCTATTAAGCACTACAACGTTATTCACTTTAATCAATTTTTATATGCAAAACAATAAATTTACTGAGAAAATTGAATTTTGATTTTCCCAAATTTGTTAGTTTTTCTCCCTTTTTTACCGACCAATTTTACAGTTTTTATTCCCAAAAAGTTGCTGCTCTAATTATAATCAAGACCTCTCTATCTTGAACTTGGAATATAAATTCTCAAAATTTTATGTAAAAATTTTTATATAAATTAGTAGTGAATAGCTTTGAGCTGCACCGAGGTTGAAGCTCAAGATTTTGGAGCGATGCTATTCACTATTCAAATGTATCTCCGAAACAGTCCTATTATAAGTTATCTATAGTTAAATAGTTAAATAAAAAATATTTAGTTTTCATTATTTATATTACAGAAGGGTATTCGTTATCGTATGCAACCAATGAACCAATAACTCAACAATTAACGCATATAATTTAGTATTAAATTAAAGGTTAAACTTTTATTTAACTCATATTTTTGAGATAATTGTTTGCCTCATCTTAACTTTTATTAAAGTTTCCAGTTCTGTACTTCCAATGTTGAAAATAAATTGAAAGCTCCATAGAGACAAATGTTTCAAAAATTTTCAGACTTCAGACTTTCAGAAAAATTTTCAAAAGTTTTTCTATTTTGTATTTTCTTAAATGATTCAATGAATGAGATTCTATAGATTGGATGCTTTCGTGTGAAATCTTATATTTTTATCAAATGATAAAGTTGTTGAGATAATAGTCTGTCTAATCTCAAACTTATAAAGTACTGTGAAAAATGATTCCATAAATAAAATTCTCAGAAACCAATAGAAGTGACAAAATTGTAATTTATCAAAAATCGTGATTATCAAAAATTGATCTCAAATTATTTAGAAAATTATTTAAATCATAATAATAATGAGTTAATTTAAAAAAAACATTATAAAAAATATAGGCTTTAATTTGATTGATATGCATATTATCTTGCATTTATTAAATTACATTACATAAGATGTGACGCTATGGGCCTGAGATTGTTTGAAATCATTGGACATGTCGCACATCACAGTCAAAGAAGTGCAGTGTCTGGGGTTCGAACTCACGACCCTTCGATCATGAGTCCGATGCCTTTGGATTGAGCTGTCCTGACTCCCAGTTGTTGTTGAATTGTTAACATTAAACTGCACACATTAGCGAACACCAGGATTGTACTATTTTAGATATTAGAGTTAACCATCCCTTTGGTAAAGCCTGTGTAATAAATTATTTATTTTCTTTGAAACCAAATTTGCTCGACTATTGAACATGAGTTACATTTATTGTTACATAAAATGTTGAATCTATTCATAAGTGATACTCAGATATAAATAGATAAGTCATGTAATGTTATGCAATTGGTGTAAAACTAGTAAATATTTTTCAGTCCATCCATTTGACATTCGAAACGTTTCTTTATTCTCATCAGAATAAACACCTTCTGTTTCCATTAGAGTAAACCAAAACCAACTTTAAGCTGATTTGAATCATGAATACGTCAAATGACATCAATGTAGGAGAAAAATCATATTGGATAAGAAAGTTTATGATACTCTTTGACGTTCAAATGTAATATCGATCAACTTTTGAAAGTCCCGATTTGCTAATGAAAATATAGCTCTAATAGGTTTTTGCGTACTGCTTAAGAGATAAAATCTATTTGAAATAAAAGATTGTTTCAGGCGATTGGTTGGCTTGTAATGCGCGGCTGTTTTCGGGAAAATTAAAGACCTGCAAAAGCCCTTATGTTCTCCAGAAAGTTGTCAGTAGTGATGATAATCATGCTTCGCACTTACCATTGACGCAAGCATTGCACCAAATATTGCATTGGATGTGTTTGAGTTTAACCAAACCAATCGCTAAACATTGTTCTCAAACTGCGCTCGCGCTAAGCTATGTGCGCATCAAGTATTGCGTTTCGCGTTTGTGACCTCTACTCTACACTTTTTTGAGTTAATTTCATGCTTTTTTTGCCTTTAGAAACGTGTAAATAATTCTTGTACTGTATCCCTATCTTTAACTTATGATTTAATCGACACCGCATTATTGTTTTTTAACTGTCACTTCACTCTTGAAACTGTCAAAACACCCAAAATCCACTGCAACTAAAAAATTGTTAAAATTTTTTATTCTTTTGAAATATTCATAAACAGTGTTATTCTTTGGCATTTAGTCTTTTTTGGTTTTAAATGCTTAGTGTTTATGTTATGATATATTAATTTAAAAGTTATTCGGATATTTTCATAACAGTAAACCGTTGCGTAAGAGCTAAGCTTCCGCGTTGTTTCGTCCCATCATTTCAACAATAAAAATGAGCAATTATATAATAAGTTTGGTTTAATATTGGTTCAGCTCCACTATTACTGGTGCACTTGTTCTATCATTAAATTACAATCAATTATTCTGATTTGAGAGTTCGCGCAAGTCTTAAAATGATTTTTCTGACTAATTATTGTAAACTAATATATTAAAAAATTGAGTGAATATCAAATATAATAAAATGCAAGAATTATTTAGGAAGAGATAATTAGACATCTTTTTTACAGTGAAATTGTAAGTGAAAATGCAAACATTTGTTTTTCTTCAATATATCAATTTAGTGTTAAATAAGAGTTAGACGACTACGACTTGACCCCATATGCCATTGTACTCAACTAACTCTATTAATTTTAAAGTTTGAAAGTTACTTTTTATTGACACTCAGTTTTTTAATTGTTATTTTTCGTATATTTATTGCTAACTTTTTTATGGGATAAAAATAGTCCGTTTTTTCTATTATATAAAACTTGTGATGTTTTTTTGAAAACATAATAAGCTCACAAACAAATGTGTATTTTTCGCTACTATTTCAACAGTTGTGAAATTTTTGGCTATTTTAAAATTATTTTATGGTTTACTTTTTTTAGTTATATGAATAAAATATGTATAACATAAGTTATCTTTTAATCATTTTTATTGCTTATTGTTTTTTATAATAGATATTTGTATTATATAAATAATTAAGTTATTGTATTGCATTTTTCTGATTTCTAATAATAAATAATTTAATGTTATTACAAATTTAAATTATAGCATATTGTTTAAAATTCCTTCAATTCTTTTTTATTATTTTATTAAGACCTTGGATGGAGTCAGACAAAGTATGTGGGCCTAATTCTGACGAAGTAGCCAAAGATCCCGGTGCTTTAACTTCTCACCCAAGCTATACAGATAAAGATTTTGAAGGTTTGGATATAATGTTTGTATAAAAGCATTGATACTATATGTGACAGCCCAGAGTGGAACAGGTACTCAGCTTTGGGATGTTCTATCTCGGAATGAGAATTATCAATAAATCAAAAGGGGTCTAAAGGTTATTGGATTTATGAATCAATTTTTTAATAAATGAAACTTTTTTCGCAATTTTTTAAAAGATGAAATCGACTCAAAATGAATTGTTTTTTAAAAAGTTCAGATGCTTGGGATTCATCCAAAATAAGTTTTAAATTCCAGACTCTAAAGAATTTAATTCATGCTCTAATTAACCTATTTTTCACAGAATATTTAGTATAAATTCACGTTTTTAAATATGGCATTTGTACATCACAGTCATGCTTATATAGGTATTTGTTCCACTCGGTATACAACCAAAACATTCTTAGGTTTAATTATTTAATTTGATGATAAATGAAAATAAAGTCCATTTTTAATATTAAGAATAAAAATTTACTTGTCGTGAAAAGTGTTTATAGGCTAAGCTCGAGCTCATACCTGTGAGATCATGAGATTTTTTGGAATGTGAATAAATAAAACAAAATTATTCAAAAAAGGAAAAAAATCGCAAAAAGACTTTTCTATTAATAAAATTCATAAAAGCATAAAATATGTATAGAAGAAGTGAATAGTTTTATGACTATTTCAATTTATCGTAAGCATCTGGAAATAGTGACATATTGCTGACTGAATTATTAAACATATTTTCTATTTATCGGTTTATCTTTTTATATATTAGAATTGCTATAACAAGTGCTCAGAAGGAACCAACTTTAATATTCTCAAAAGTTGCAGACTTGATAAACAAAAATTTAAATATTTCAATAATCACCAAATCATTTTTTAAAACACAAAAATCTAAATTTTTAATTAGAAAATTTGATTTTAAATTTTATATAATTGGTAAAATCACACCAAAAAATAATTTCAATCAGAAGCCCACACAACTTATGCTCTACACTATAATTACTACCAATCGATTACTTAATCACAGTCTAGAATTAAGTTTTAAATATCAATAAGAAAACCCTCAAACTCTATATTCACTACAGTATGAGCTAAATTAAGACTAATTAGCGGTAATTAAATAATTTCTACATTAAGACTAATTTAATAATTTATATCTAATTAATCTGAATAATTTTCTGTTAAGTAAAATATAACTTAATAAGATTTTTTAATTTTTTTTATTAAATAAGACCATAATCGAGAAATATATTATATAAAAATGAAATAAACTTAATTTACTGAAAAAATGATAAGTTAAGAAGTAGTGTAATATTTTATGGTTATGAAGTTCTGTGTAAGATCTTAAGTAGTGTTTGACGAGTATAACCTTTTTTTACGAAGAGTAAAGTAAATAATGTATTTTCTAAAAATATTTTACTCATAAAGTAAGTAGCAGTAAAGCATTTACTTTTTTAAATTATAAAACGCAAAAGTATTTTATTAGAGAAAGTAAAAGTAAAAACTTTATTAACATTCAATACTGGATTCAATGTATTTAAAGTTTTATTTTTATCCACCACTGCATGTAAATGTTCAATATGTTCAATAGTGTATTAAAGTATTTAAGTTACTAAATATAGATTTTAATATTTTCATAAATATTCTTATCCTTTAGAAGCGAGTGTTATTACTTATATCAAAAAGTTAAGCAAAAGCAAAGGTAAAAAGTAAAAGTAAGCTGAAGTAATGCTTACTTTTACTTAACTATAATAATCTAATATCAGGTAATATCGAATAATACTGTACAATACTCGATAAAAAAGCAATACTCGACAAACACTAATCTTAAGCCGTTTGAGTTGTGAAGAGTTTATTTATGAGTGAAGTAATGAGAAGGGTATAAAATTTTGTTTATGTTGAAGAGAGCCTAAAGTTTACGAGAGAGTCAACGGAATATATTATATCTATAGAATATTACTTTATTTTAAAACAGAACTTATCCGTTTTGTGGATTAAAACATATCAAAATAAAGGAGAAATTTATTCTTAGATTTGTTGTCCAATCTTTACTTAGCTTTATAAGCTTTAGAATCATAGCGTCTCAAAGGATTCTATAGAGTATCAAAAAATAAATCTCAAATAAAAGCACCAAAAGCTCAATAACATATGTTTCACCAAATCAAATAAATGATTCTTATTTGAAATTTCAGTTGAAATATCGATTTAATTCAGTTTATTCAATAAAAAGCGAGTTCTAATAAGTTTATTTGATTGCATTTCGAAACACGCAGTCATACAAAATCCATAGAATTTCAAACTTGTAGTAAAACAATAAGTGACAAAATAACTGATAAATTGAAGTTTAAAAAGAAATTTTCAATGAAATTCTCACAACATTTGAAATGAAAGTAGAATTAATCGCATGCTCTAAATGACAGTAGTGTTTAAGTCGTCGCACAAATAACTCATCAAACACAACAGTAAAGTCTTTGTTATCTATTAATATCAATGCTTTCATTTGTGACATATAATCGTCAGTTGAGATCAGAAAAATTAATATATTTCAAAATTTTGGCATAATATAAATCAGGTCATAGGGCGCATACAGTCTACTGTACGTATGGATTTCATATGCCGACAAGTTATCGTCGCCGAGGACACCATCGAAAGCATAAACATACTAAGAATGGAAATAAGAAGAGAGAGGACGGAACCACTGAAATGCCACAGAATATGAGACCCGGTATGAAATGCGCGCATTAAATATTTTTTATAATAATTACTAAATTCAATAAATTAATGTTAATGAAGCGGAACGCGTCCAATTCATTCTTGGCGAGGATGACATGGATGGCGCCCATGAATCTCATCCTTTATTCAGTGAATTGGAAGAGCTTTGTGTAAATGGTGAAGATCTTGAATGGAAGGAAACTGCGAGGTTTGATATAAGCTATATATATGAGAAACTATTAATTATAAATATAATCCCAATTCATTGAATCAATGAATTTAACATTTTTAAAGATGGATTAAATTTGAAGAAGAGGTCGAAGAAGGCAGTGATCGCTGGTCAAAGCCACACGTGGCCACTATATCTCTTCATTCGCTTTTCGAGCTTAGAAGTTGTATTCTTAACGGCACTGTAATGCTTGATCTTGAAGGTGGAAGTCTTGACCAAATCGCAGGTATGATTATTATACTAATTATTATAAAAGCTTTACTCTTTACTCATATACTATATTTTAATTATAGATTTAGTTCTTGAGAATATGGTTAATACCGGACAGTTGTCTTTGGACATTAAAAACAGAGTAAAAGAAGCTTTACTTCGGAGACATAGACATCAACACGAGAAAAGGCATGATAGGAATGATAGTAAAAACAGACTTCCCTTAATTCGATCGCTGGCAGACATCGGCCGCAATTCAAGTAAAAGTATGTTTGACTCTCGAAGTAAGTTTTAAAAGTTAGGACAATATCTGATTTAACAGTGAATACATCCTGTAATACAAGTCTCATTAGGAATAACTTAGTTTACAACTTCCACAAACAAACCCTTTAGTCATATAAATGATTCAAATTGTATTCACAATTAATGATTAATTGTTGAAAATCTTGTACCGAAACTGACAGATCAATTGGATAAAGAGAGTGGCGAAAGTAATTCCCCGCCCACTCCTTATGATTGGAATCCTTTCAGAAAGTTTTCGGGTCAAAATTCTTTAGGACTCCCTTTGGATAAATCAGGTTTAATTAGACAAATATGGTGTGAATTAATGAACCAAACTATTAACTAATACTAATAAAACCCTTTTAAACAATTTGTTAAAACTAACTTACAATAGGTGTTTCAGAAATTTAATTTTAATATCAGTTTTCATAAATAACTTAAATTAAAATGTCATATATATAGCCGGAAATAATCACGAGGGCTTACCTACTAGTCCAAGTGTCACATCACTACATCTTCATAGCAATAATCAGCCTCAATCAGCTTCTGCAGGACAACTAACCACTGCTACAGAAAATAATGCCAGTTCTACTTCTGATCTTCAGCACAAAGTATGTAAATTTAATACACAAATAGCTTTAGAATCTGAAACAAAACTTAGATTAATTGAAATCATCATCAGCTCAATCAAGCATTTATGCGCAAAATTCCTCCCGGCTCTGAAGCCGACAACATTCTTGTTGGCGAAATTGATTTTTTAGAGAGTGCCATATCTGGATTTGTTCGCCTCAACCAAGCGTGTCATTTGGGAGACTTGACTGAAGTTCCAGTGCCCACAAGATTTCTATTCATACTGCTTGGACCTCATAGGTTGATATTTTTGATTTTAATTTACATCAATTATTATATTAAAAACTAAAATATTGTACTCAATAGCATTCCAGGTCGATATCATGAAGTTGGAAGAGCTATGGCTACTCTTATGTCAGATGAAGTAAGGAATAAAACTTACCTAAAAGTTTGTTCTATTAATTAAATTGATTATATTGAAGGTGTTTCATGACGTAGCCTATAAAGCAAAAAGTCGTGAAGATCTGTTGGCCGGTGTCGACGAATTCTTAGACGCAGTTACTATTCTACCTCCCGGAGCATGGGATCCAAGTATTAGAATCGAACCACCGAATCAAATACCATCACAAGAAGCTCGTAAAAAGCATGAACCACAAGAAGTGAAAAACGAATCGTCTGAAGATGAGGAGGAAAGAGAAAGAGAAAGAGAAAATAACGGATTAAAAAGAACCGGAAGGTCTCGTTTAAAATAAATTAAAACTGTTTAATCATATAAATAACTTTTGTTAAAGACAATTAAATTAATTGTTTAGAATTTTTGGTGGACTCATAAACGACGTGAAGAGAAAGCTTCCGTGGTATGGGTCAGACTTCAAGGATGCCTTTGTCCTGCAATCAATTGCATCGATTTTCTTTTTATACTTTGCATGTTTAACTCCAATTATCACATTCGGAGGTCTTCTGGGAGAAGCCACAGGAAATAATATTGTAATACATTATGCAATTTATGCGTTCAATTGGTTATTAAGTTAACTCTTAATTTAGGCCACAATGGAAAGCTTGATGAGTGGCTTAGTTTGTGGTATTGCTTATGGCTTTTTTAGTGGTCAACCTCTCACAGTTCTCGGCAGCACTGGTCCTGTTCTTATATTTGAGACAATTCTTTATGATTTTTGCAAGTATGATAACATTTAATTGATAATAAATAAATGTTATTTAATTTTTTGATTAAGAAAAATAAATGAATACATTTGATTATTTTCTAACAAATTTGAAATTTATGGTTTAGATCTCATGATTTTGATTATCTAAGTCTTCGTTTATGGATTGGACTTGATGTAGCTTGTATTTTAATGGTTTTGGTTGCGATGGATGCAAGCGCTCTAGTTTGTTATATCACTCGCTTCACTGAAGAAAACTTCGCCACACTTATTTCTGTTATATTTATTTATAAGGCTTTTGAAAATGTAAGGATCTAAGGATTCTTCTAAGGATCTAAAGCAGTGGTTCCCAAACTGTGGGTCGCAATTATTTTACTCATTATACGCGGCATCATTCATGTGCGGTTATGCCAAGTATAATCAGTAAAATAATTGCGACCCACAGTTTGGGAACCACGAATGTAAAGGATAACACATGTATTGTTAGACCCTATTTCTGTACATTACTTAAGCCCTTTGTCAGCAATTAAGTTAATCAAAGTTTTACTCTTTATGAGAAACAACACAATTACAGTACATGTGATTAACCTTTATTATCGTTAATTTATAAAATGCTTAACAATTCAACTTTTTTACAGTTGTTCCAAATAAGATCCGATAACCCCATCAATCCTGACCCGGCGTTAATTCGTAATTACACCTGTTTTTGTTCGTTTCCAAATCAAACTCAATATTTGATTCAAACGAATGAACGCATTGACAATGGTTTGAAAAATTGCACAACTTTAGGAGGAAGTCTGTTAGGTGTTGGCTGTTCAACGCCTCATTATGTGCCCGATGTCTTCCTACTCTCTATGATTCTGTTCGCAGCCACTTATGTCATCTCTCTTATGCTTAAAGAATTCAAAACTTCTTCATTCTTTCCGACGAAGTTTCGCCAAATTGTGAGCGACTTTGCAGTTGTGATCGCAATCGCATCCATGACTTTATTTGACAATTGGATTAGTATTAATACACCAAAACTCTATGTTCCCGACAAGTTTAGTGTATGTATTGCTCTTCAAAATGATGTATAAAAGAAATGAATTTAATTATATTTAACACAATAGCCAACCCTCGACACCCGCGGATGGAGAGTTCCATTTTTTCACGACAAGAATCCCTGGTTTCTAATAGTTTTATCGCCATTACCAGCACTTTTAGCGACAATTCTTATTTTTATGGACCAGCAAATAACTGCTGTCATTATAAATCGAAAAGAATATAAGCTCAAAGTACTTACCAATCAATTACTCATTTAAAGCTTCTGTTCATTGACATAACGTTCAAATGATTTGTTTTGTTTGACTCAACAGAAAGGGGGTGGTTATCATTTGGATCTATTCGTGCTCTCATTGCTCATCGCCATATGTTCTATAATGGGTCTGCCCTGGTTTGTGGCGGCCACTGTCCTATCCATGACTCACGTCAACTCATTGAAAATGGAATCTGAAACGTCAGCTCCGGGAGAAAAACCTCAATTTTTAGGTGTTCGCGAACAGAGAGTCACTCACATATGCATTTTTACATTAATTGGACTTTCCGTGCTCTTCACACCTGTACTACAAAAAATTCCGATGCCTGTACTCTTCGGAGTCTTTCTATATATGGGCACCTCTTCTCTCAAAGGATCACAAGTATATCATTTTAATTACGATTACCGGTAATAACAATTTTGAGATTTTAACTGAATTAATGATTTGTAGTTCTTCGACCGCATATTAATCATGTTTATGCCACAAAAATATCAGCCCGACTATATGTTTCTCAGACACGTCCCTACTATTAAAGTTCATATTTTCACTTTAATACAATTGCTATGTTTTGTTCTTCTATGGGTTGTCAAGTCATATAAGGCCACCTCAATCGGATTCCCTTTAATGGTAATTAAATTGATAGAAAATTATTGTTAACCACACGTAATGACAAATTGATTGTTTCCATAGCTTGTAGTGATTATATTCATCAGAAAAGTTTTAGACCTATTCTTCACTCGCACTGAATTGAAACTATTGGACGATGTAATGCCTGAGCACACAAAACGTAAGAGAGAACAAGAAAAACTAGAGAAGGCTGAAGAGCAAATACAAGGCGTAAAACTGATACCTAATGCCAGTTCAGGAAATGTTGCGATACCTCTGGCGAACGGCAACATATTGAAGATACCGGTGGACAAGTTTAACACAAATCAGGACAAGCCGTGCGCTATCAATATTACGGAACAATTGGCCAAATCCGGCGCCTGGAAGAGCATCGATCAGGCGATTCAAAAGAATGGCAAAAACGCTAATAAGTCTAATGGGTATCACTTCTAATCATTATATTAATTAAAACACTATTTGTTGTACACTATTATTATATAATTTTATTTTTAAACTTAAAAAATTGGTGAAAAATAAGGAAAAAGAAAAGAGGAAACAAAAAAGACGCCAAAACAGAAGAAGAACAGAAACGGTTGTCAACTATGAGAGAGGAAGACGACGAAGAGGACTGTGGTATCACTATTAGAGTGGACGCACCGACTCCTATACCATCGATGGTCGGGTCCGTCCATAACTCGCCTAAAGATGATCGCAATGAGACATCTGTATGAATATTAATATAATATTAGTTTTATTATTATTATTAAACAATTATTAGTTTTATTTAAATTTATATCAATTACTGATAGTTATCATTCAATTACAATCAATATTAACGATAACTATATTTAGAATTAATTATAATTATTAATAAATTTAATTTAATGAGAAAAACAACGCAAAAACTCATTTAAGAGATAATTAATTACTTTTCTTTAGATTGTAATCAAATAGAAATTCAATTAAATTTAAAACATTAATAAAAGACATCAATAATAATAAATCAAATTTCAAGTTTTCATTAAAACAATTATTAAATTAATAAACAAAACAATTGTACGAAAAATGATGTGAAATGAGAAATAAATGTGAAATCAATTCAAAACAAATTCAATCATTCATTCGATTCATTCAACTATTGGTTAAGAAGTATTCGATTCATCTCTTGTTTTCTTATTATTATTATTATATTATCTTTTATTTAGTTTTTATTTTAAATATCAATTCAATCATTAGTTAATTATTTGAGTCAATTATAGTTAAGAATAATAATAATCATTATTTAGATTACAATTCATTTAATTTTAGTATTAATTTAAATGTATTTCAATAGACATATTATATGATTTACAATCAAAGTGTAAACAATTCATTCATAAAGCAGTCAATAAATACGTTCTTTAATTCTCACTTTAATTAATGTTTAATTCGTATTAATATATCATTTCAATTAAAATAAACCTTTTAATAAATTAATTATTTAAAAGAGTCTGCATTTCACCACTTATTGTGGATTTAATCAAAAATAAATAATTAATTAATAGTTTAAATAATTTGTTGAACAAAACGTTTTATGTGTAAGACCTGTAACACATTTAATAGCATTTCATCAGAATATGAGTCGTATTGAAGGCTATGAAGAACTCATGTGTTCACTAAAAATAATGTAAACATAAGTCAAATATTTATTCAAATAGTTTTAAATTAATTATTAATTATTTAATGAAATATTGTGTTAAATAACAAATCATTGAATAAATCAATAAATGGTAAGAATAGACAGCTATTTAACAAAAGCCATAAATATTATCATAAATTAATTGATATAATTGTTATTGAAAGTCAACGGCAATCATAACAGGTCTGGCTTTGGCTGCCATTGGATTCGGAGGTCTTTTACAACTTTTATATTATTATTTTTAGCATAAATTGTATTAAATTATTAAATGTACACATATTTCACAGGAAGAGCACTATTAAGAGCTTCAAAAGGATTTTCAGAGACTTTATCCAAATCGATACCATCCAGTGCTGTAATTATAACAACTTTTGTTTATTTGCAATAATATGTATTGAAATTCAATAGAAATCAATTCAAATGCTGATTAAGTTTAGCGCTATTTTAAAGTCTATTTTTGGCGACATTTAAACTAATTTACAATTGAACGCAACAATTATTATATACAGTATTGATATTTGCAGTCATTCGCGAACAGCAAGTACTACAGGGGAGGCTTTGAGCCCAAAATGAACAGAAGAGAAGCGGGTCTTGTGCTGGGTGTGAGTCCGTCCGCGAGTAAAGTAAAAGTAAAAGAAGCGCACAAAAGGATTATGCTTTTGAATCATCCCGACAAAGGTCTCATATATTCTAACATTTAGTGATTTTTTGATTTTAACGTTTAATAATTCATGTTTAGGGGGTTCGCCTTATTTAGCGGCAAAAATAAATGAAGCAAAAGATATTCTCGAAGTCGGAAAGACAAGCAAATCAATAAATTGATTCATATATTTATTTATTAAGTCCAGCTTTTACTTACCGTAATATTGTATATATAGCTGTTCTCTACTATTATGCAATCTATAAATGTTTTACAAATGTAGATAAATAATCACTGTCTCAAAGTCTAGCGAAATAAAAACATTTTAATGATTAGATTCAGTTCTATTATATTTTCTGCGCTCTAATTATCTCAGTTTCTGTTATTTAGATTAATAAAGTTTTAATATTTGTGTGTCAGCCATAAAATGACTAATTGTTAAGACTCGACATAAAGAATTATATTCTGTAATAAACTTTATCTCTTGTTCTATTGAATTGATTGTACTGTTCGCTAATTTAGAAGATTTATAATTTCCAAATTTATATTACAATTGTTTATAAAAGTGGTTAAATCAGGTAATTTTCTTATAACTTTAGGATTTGATTAGAGACTTATTTTAAGCTTATCTATTGCTCAAATGGAAACAGTTTTCATTGAGAACTTGTTTTATCAAATGGATAGGCATTAACAGTAGTCGCAAATTATCAGAAACTAACGCAAAATTTCGTATAAATTAATTGCTAAATAAAGCTTATCATAAAAATTTATTTAAGATTTGATTAAATAAAACTCAAACTTTTCAATTAATACTGTACTGTCAATAACGAGTCTCTATATATATTTATACCGGCAATTAAAATATATATACATTTACATATCGTACCTGTAGTTCTGTTCTGATAAGTCCTTATATAAGGAAATGGATTTGATTTTGTGGTATCACAGCTCTGCTTAATTAAAAATACTCTTAGATTTTTTTTTATAAAATTATATATTTATCAGTAGCTATTGCTTAAGCATTACAGTAAGAGATTTGTTAGTTTTATAGAGCTTTTGTGGACCAAAACGACAGCAATAAGTATTCAATAATAAGTTGATTCTTTTTATCAACATTTAAATTAAAAAAGCGAAACAAAATTGAATTCCAATACGCAATAAGATGTTCCTTATATATACAGACACATCAAACAGCCTCTACAGTATGTCTATTTAATAAGGAAGTTCATATTTTTTTCAGATAATTAAGTAAAGAAACAAAAGTCAACAATTTTTAAAACCAGGTAAATGAAAAGATTATAAATATAAATATAAATTATATTTTTTTATTGATTACTCAAATTGATAGCAAAAGTGCATGAAATTTGTTTTTTATACATTTCAATTGATTAAATCTGTTGATAATGTTGATGTTCAGCTAATTTTATAACATTATCTGAGATAAAGAATTATTATGAAGTCAACTAATGAGGTATAAAATCAAAAAATACTGGTACAGGTACTTGTTTGCATCGCTTGCTTCAACTTATATCTCATTAAACAATGATTGACATGAAAAACACACTTTTGATTTTGTTTTTGCGTAAGAACTTATCGTTTTAAAAAATCTTCAATTCATAAGTTATGAACAGACTATTACCATTTTTTATTCATATAGATCCACAATTTTATAACCTTATACTTACGATCATAGTTATCAACAGTTAAATGACTATGGAATAAAATTGATTAACTTTTAAAACTATTAATATTATTTGTATAGCACTTAATCAATTGAACTAAAAACACATTTAAATTAAGTTATTCATTGAAATTAAATATTTGTGACCTAATCTTATCCACATTCCTATCGCTCATTAAGTCATTCATCTTTACTAATGATATTAACGATATATTTGTATTGCACTTTATATCGCTGTAAATATAAAATTTATAAAATATGTTAATAAACCTTATGCTAGATTTTGGATTCGATTCGCATTTCACTCCTATATAAATGTAAATAAGTTTGAATGAAAAAAAAGTTTAACAAAGATAATAAATGTCTCCACTTTATTATTTATGATACCTATAATAATGTAAATTTACTATATTTTGATAAATTTTTTTTTCAAGCAAGGCTTTGGCCAAAATTAAAAACTTTACTGAAAAGAAAATAAGCTGACACTTCAAATAGCATAATAATGAGTTTTATAAGTGCTCTTTCAGGTCAAGTCAGTCGGTTGAAGTCATTTACTATTTCTATCATACTCTTAAATTCCTTCACAGATTCTATTTTTTCAACTCGAGAAAATTTTTTTTATTTCTGATAATATACTAATTTTCAGGTGAATTAAATCATATCCTATTTAGAATTGTTATAATTTATTAGTTGTCATACTATTCTATTAAATAGTTTTTCTGTCATTTGTATTTTCAATTAATTTGGATTATTTACTCACATCTAAAGCTAACAAACAAAAAAATTTCCTCAGGAAATAATTGTGAGCGCATTACATACTAAAAATTCTTAATGATTGAACGTATCTATCATTAAATTATGTAGAATTAATTAATTTGATTTATAAACACTAATTATACATTTAAGTTTCCGTGTAATTATACCCAATTGTATAGTTTAAAAATTGATTATTCAAATGTCTAAACTTAAAATGAAATCTTTTAAGTGAAGTCTTTCTAATACTGTAAGATCAAAGACGGGATGTCTAATAATAAAATATAAAAGTGTATACAGGAATAGTAGATTAAAATACAAGTTTTTCAAGTAGAACCAAATTGTATTTTAAATGAATTTTGTTTTCACACCTTTGAACAATTCAATGCTTAAACTTCTAAAATCCACCGCAATATTAAACTGTTTTATACCCTTAATGTCAGTCTTATAATAAAGATTGAATACCAAGAAAGTATTTAATCGCTAAGATTTATGCGCTTTACTGATAAACTATATGAGACTTAAACTATTTATACTCAGAGAGTATTATCGCTGGACTTTTCGCCTCTAATACAGTGTCTATGGTTTTAATATGAAGTCACAGCCACCTGTATGTTAACTTACCTGAATGTTAAGGTAACTTTGAAATAGCAGGCTATAGCATAGGTAACTTTGAAATAGCAGGCTATAGTATATAGCTGTCAAGTTTTTCAAGTGGGACTGCCTTACAATAACTGTAACAAATGGCTGCGAGCTATGAATGCCTGTATTAATGCCAGTTTGAATACCAGAATGAATGCCATTGCAACGTAAACTATCACAACAAACTTTTCAAATGTGGCCAAACAATCATTGCTTTTATAATGAAACCTTATTTCATACACTGATCTTATGGGCAAAAAGATGGATCTGAACGGTCTTAATGACCAGGAATGCGCTCGGATTTATGAAGTCATTCAAAGGGATTCTATGCTACGGACAAGAGAACAACAAAGATTGAGGTTAGTGTCTATCAAAAAATGCTTACTCTCTAACATCACATTAATTTTCAAACAAAAGTATAATTATACTGTCAGAAAGTGTTTTGTTTCAATCCATGTATCACTCGCTAGAATAAGAGCATTAATGAGACACTCTCAATAAAGTTTGTTATTAAGTGAAAAATTATATTCAATGTAATGATTATACAATAATTGTAAAACAATAATCATTTCTGATAAAGTTTAATGCGGTGGTAAAAATGCGCGAACACTCGTCTGTCTCATGTGAAGTATTGAGAGTAAACTACGGGTCATATTTTAAAAACGCGAGCTTAAGCATTGTGTTGTTTATTTAAATAATTACTTATTGCTAATAACATGTATGAATAATTTTTCAATAAGTATCTGTTCACTCGACAGAATCGAAAGTTTCCTTTTCATTTTGCTGAGTTATACCATTGAGATATATAATTATAAATACAAGTAATTCATTGCGCATTTCTTATCCGTGTGGTTAAGACTTTTTACTTTATTATTGATATGAATGTGAAGTTTTATTACTTAATTTATTATATTATGATTATTGCAGTAAAATTGAAGACGAGCTTAATAGTGAAGCTGCCAAACGCAACATACTAGCGAACCAAAAAGCATTCAACGATAAATATTGTATTCTGTGCTGTTCGGCATTTAATTTTCTTTTTAATAAGAAACTAACTTGTAAAATTTGCAAATTTAATGTGTGCCGTAACTGTGCCTTTTTTGAGGAAAAACTTTGGATCTGTAGAGTTTGTGAGAAACAAAGGTAACTAACTCAGAGTCAACGCTTGCTTTAAATTGAAGTTAAACTTTTTATTGTTGTTTTGCAAGATTACTGTTATTTATTGTTTTAGATTCTTATATTTGCAATCCTGTAAATGGCAATGCAATAAGGATGGAAAAATTGATAGCAATGTTCACTTTGGAAGTGCCAAATTGTTTGAAGGCTTTATAAATCACAGCAAAATATATAGTAAGTTGACATTTATTGTGTTACTGTTTTTCATTATGTTAAGTCACACATATCGCACGCAATCACCGGTACAACTCATTTCTCATTATCAAATATGAAAGTATTTCAAATTGACTTTTATTTTTAGATTCGGGAAAAAGTGATAGTTTTCATGTCAAATCAAATATGAATGGAAATTGCGATTTATCTCAAACTAATGACGAAGAAAAAGCTTCGGACAGATTAGACAATTCTGGTCAGAATACAGGTATGTTAACTATTAGACCCAGTTTTCAATTGAATTCACAATTATGTTATGTAACCTTACTTTTGATTACTGTTAATTGTAAATTATATTGTAGTTCTCCTGAAGTGTACTGTACTGTATAGTCATATAAAATTGTAGTAACTCTACTCATGCCTCAAATGTTATCATATTTTTTATCAATAACAATACCTGACATGTCGACACACTTTAAATTGAATGATAAAATTATTTGATTGCACTGTCTGTACCATTAACTCAAAATTCTAAATAAGAAACATATTATGCATAAACTTTTAGATTCATCGCAAACTCTTGAAGATTCGACTTTAATAGAAGTCCGCGAACACATCGAAGCAATGGTAGAAGGATTTCTGGGTGAATCATTGGACAGCGCACATGTCGATAAGCCTTATGATGATATGCAATGTATGGCATTTATTTTTAAAATTTATTGTTTTCTCTTCAACTTCTATTGTATTCTATCTGCAATTTGCAACTGCTGGCAACGCTCTACTGAACACAATTCAATTCATTGTCCTTCCATTAGCATTAAAACATACCTTTATTACTCATCTACTCTTGTATAACAGTTAACCAAATTTTAACCCTCAATTTTATTTTCAAATGTGTCAGACCAAACATCACTTATGATAATCAAAAATATTTTCAAAAATTTATTGAGAGACTTATGAAAAAAATCAAATTCAGGGTTAACTATAGTTGCGTTTTAAGCATAATAATTATTTTCTATCATGAACTTTGTTTTAGTGCATTTATTTAGTAAATTATACCATCTGTGAACCCAATTCTTAAATTGCAAAATATATTCTATTCATGCTTGTGCTTTATTGTTGGTTCAAAGCCCACAACAATGTTATTGTTAGCGATGAACATATTTTATTTATCAATTCAAATGCGTGAACAAGTATTTAACTCATAGTTACACAAATATTTGCATAAAAGTTAACGCATCA
>JAQGCH010000966.1:0-18297 GCA_034699485.1 Nanhermannia elegantula | reverse complement strand
TTATAGATATAATATAATTATAAAATATAATATTTATTGACATAGCATTTAGTTATGATTAACATTAAACTAAAATAGATAATTGAAGCATACATACTGTATAAATAGATATCTTTCATATCTATCACTGGTTTGCGGAGATTGCCCTCAACTTTATTTACTAAACTTATTGTTTAAATATTTATATCTGTCTCAGAAACTTAAGAATAATAATAATCAAAGATTAGAGTTATGTTAATCGATGCAAAACAAAACTTATTTTATAAATTTGATATTTGTTTATTGCATGAATAAATAGGTGATATATTCTGATCGTTCACTTTTACAAAGTGAGATAATAAAGAACTTTTGATATATTTATATTTGACTCATTACTGATAAATAGACAATAAAAGACTCTTTAAATAGGTCTATATATACATAAAATTGTTTAAAAATCTATAAAAATAAAAAATCTAAAACACAATTAATTTGTTTTCTTAGTTGGACTTTGTCTGCAATATGTATTCACATAGAATGAGGTGAACATAAATAAATAAAGAGGCGGCTGTGCCACAGATGTACAAATAAGTATTGATGGCCAACCAGTTTGTTTGAATGCATAAGTCGTAGCATAGACAAAGAATACGAGGAACTGTGCCAATTGGACTTGGGTTATATATCTTTTCCACCATAAATACTTCTGAACTGCGGGTCCAAAAGCAGCCAATGCATAATAGGTATACATCAACACATGAACGGCAGAGTTGAATATCGGGAATATTCCGTTGACACCTGCGGTTGGCGCGAATCTGACTGCCAGCCAGACACAGAACGGAACAGATGAGTGATGATATAAGTGTAATGCACTCACTTGAGAGGTTTTCTTTCTTAATACAAAAAATATAGTGTCCATTAAATCGACTAATTTTGAAACGAAATACCAATAGACGAAATTGAGTCTTCGCTCCTCTTTTGGCGATATCTCATTATGATTTGTCGGGTACTCGAAGTTTAGTAAAGCTGTTCCGAACTCATAAGCAAAAATCGATTCAAAAAAGAAGTATACGTTCAGAATAATCATAAGCACATTGTATACGAAAATAGGTCGTCGAAGTTGATAGGGTTTACGGCTTGACATCAATTTAGGACCAATTATAATGGCGAATAAGAGATAGGCCCCTATTATAGCTAAGATCTGCCAACAGCCACTTCTGAACAGAAAAACGTCGTCTATTCTTGGATCTGATTTAAGATTATTAGCACTTCTATAAAGATTACTTATTAAGTCAAACAGAGAGTCTGTTGAATTCATTGTTTTTATTATTATGACGTCTTTAGAATAAAATTTATTTCTTGATTTAGTGTTCAATAAATCACATGAAATCTAATTAGAAAACGTTCAAGTTTTGCTCTCTTAAGACTAATGAAGAGTTTAGAAATTTTTTATACTTTGATAGTGAAGGACAAGTGAGTGACGAAACTTTCTTTGCAAAGATGCGTTTTAACAGTTTACTAATATATGAAAGGATCGAAAGGATATATAAGTGGCGTTTTCTAAACTTGAATTTGTTTAAGTTAATCAAACTTTTATTGTAATTGAAAGTCTATTTATTTAGTACCTGATGCGAAAACTTACGTTGAAGTGCAAAAAAATTGACTTACAATACAGTTTTGTTTCAGTTATAGTAAATTCTTGCGTAGGATTCAAATGTAAATAAATAGAAAAAAGTCAAGAATTTTTTGAATGGGACTAATTATTTGATTTTTTAGATTTAATGTTCTTTAACTATTGCTTAAATAGATTTTAACAAATTTTGTTTTGAATTTAAAACAGTTAAAGTTGTCATAATTTAGATTTAACTGTACTTTACTCTAAAGTTTGGAATTAACATCAGTTCAAGTACAAGTAATATTCCGGTCATTTATTATGTTTGCGATCAATAGCAATGGGCTTTGAGTCAATAGAAATAGAAAGTGATTAATCGTTTATTGTATTTGTAAGATTATCGCTTTTAAGAACAACTAAACTTTGTTCAATCATTTGTCAGATTTGAATTCAACTTTAAGTAAAATAGTTTAACTCAAGTGTTTTTATAATTTCTGATGTCATAAAAATAGGAAAAATCTCAATTTTTAAAAACCCATAAAGATTACTAAAACTTTTGACAAGTATTGTCAATTGCTTTTGTTTCTCAAGTTATAAAGTCTCAATCATAAAGTTATTGTAAATCATTTTACAGTAATATTAATCTGATATTAATAAAAAGAGAGACTATTCTAACGTGATTTGATTCAGTATTTAACACTTTAAAAAATATTTCCAATAGAAATTAAGATTTATATGACAACAACAGAGGCAACAATTCAATAGAACATAAGCTGGAGAGGACTAATTCAAAAAGTTCCGATTTGTAAAGTACTGGTACCTATATAATCATTTTAATACTATCAAAAATAATATTTATATTTTTTAAAAATAAATTCCGTTCTTTTTTAATTTAAAATACTATTTAATGATTGAATCTTCTCTGCGTTGGTGATAAGTCTCGTTTCATATTTTGATTCTCTTTCCAACTTAAGTATATAAGTATATCTTCAACTTAAGTATATCTACAAATTATAAACGCAATACTTTTACAAATGGTTTTCATTTTTATTTAATTAGAGCTTTTTCTTTTGCTTTTCGCTGGTTTGAGTGCAGCTTTTCATCAGATTAATTGAAAAGCTGATGTAATAGTGATGTAAAATTTCTAATATGGTTTCTCAATAAATATTTCTTGTTTACCTGACCCTTTCCCCCCTTCAACTAAACAAACAAAACTCAGAACAAGATTTTGTGAGTCATTTTCACTATTGGATTCACAATTTCAGGTGTCGCTGGATTTTTGTATAGCATTTTATGCTATTTAGAGCTAAAGAATTATTGAACTTTAATACAGTATTTGAAAAAGAAACAAACTACTTAAATAATTTATAAGTTTCTTCCCATACTCCTTTCCAGTGCTGTACACCGGAAGGCCGATCCCCAAGCATTATGACTAGGATGTTCCATATGTAATTACATGTAATTTACCAGTTTAATATTACCGTAATATAGCACTATAAAAGAAAATTACATGTAAAATATTCCAATACGAAAATTGTATTAATTGGTGGATTCAATTGAAGGGTTATATACTAAACATAGTCACAAGAATATTAGCCATTCCTGCGACTAGTGCCTCAGTAGAACGTGTATTTTCAAAATACAGAAGAATTTATTGAAGTGGTAGAAACCATTTTTTAACTACTATTAAATGTTCAGACTTATTATCAACAAAAAATTTAAGTTAGATATATAATATTGACAATTATTCTCCTGATTCGGAAAGTGATAATGATAGAGATATTCAATTAAATGACATTTAAATTTGACAATTTAAGAAAATAAAGATTTTTAGATTTTTACATATGTTTAGGTAAATTACGGTTATATACGCCCAAAAATATTTTTACACGTAAAAGAGCAAACCCTAATTGTGACTCTTTTAAGTGTATTTCTATAGATTGGAAAAACAATTAAATAATGTAATTTTCCTCTATTGCTGACCGCCCTAACCAAAAATTTCTGGGTACGACATGATCGTCTCCTTATATATTTGGCTGCTATTGTACGGTTACTCAAAAAAAAGAAATGTTCTTATAATCCTAAAAAAGTTGAGGAGAAATAAGGGTTTGAGAACTAATTTCATTATTTGACTAAATGTTAATTCTCATCAGTTTGAATAAAAATTACATTTTCAATAGACTATCAATTATTAATGTCTCGTTCCTTAAATTTTAATAAAATCACTGGACTTTCCTAGATTTTACGCAACTATGTTTGAGTGACTGTATGCTTTTGATCCCTTGGCTAACATTAATTTTATGGATAAGTCCTTATATAATTGTTGGTAAATGCAAAAAATGCATTGATATTTTTGGAAGTTTTAATTAAACATTTTTGTTGAAAGCAATTTTCAATTAGTTTCTTACCCCATCACTTGGAGCACCTCTATATGTCAAACTTATTTGATGAGATTTTATATTAATTTAATATTGTAATCGCGAACACACCTAATTCAATGTTTAAATACAAAATTCACTTTTTTGTGATTTGTATTACTAAATTTGAAACATTAATCGAAAGTTCATAAAAAAATTTCACGAAATGTTTGAAGCTCCATTTTTGAAGTTTATCTCTACGGAAATATTTCTCGATAGGCTTTCTAGAAATTTTGAAACTCACATCACAAACAATTAAATATAAGTAAAAGTTTTGCTCTAGAGTTAAAAAAATACTGCACTTAAAATATTAATGTTTGTGATTCAATTTCTCTGAAACTAAAACAAGCAAATATTGTTTGAAATGAAGGTTATAAAGATTTAATTCTATAATAACTAATTCTTAACTCGAGAACCAGTAGAGTATATACAATACAGTAAATATACCAGTACAGGTGCTTATAATTTTTTAATAAGTTTTTAATAATAACTTGTTATTAATTATTGAGTCTATTTTTAAAAGAGTTTTATTTTTTATTTTGATAATAAATAGCTTCAATAGTGTAAAGTTAACTTATTCAAAAGTTTTATTTATTTCAGAAATTTCCATAAGTATTATGTAAATAAAGGTTCCATGTAATAATCTTGAAAACAGAAATCTCGAACACAAAAAATCTCGTGTATAAAATATCAAAACAAAGTTAAGAATTCACGCCTAACCTAACATAATTTTTTTAGTCTTATCGTAATTGTCGAATTTAATTAAAAATAATGAAAATTTTTGAAGTCAGAAATTTTTCGAGATTTTTGTTTTCGAGATTATGACGCTATACGGTAAATAAATATACGGTAAAAGCTCGATATAACGAACCCTCAAGGGGTAAAAATTTTTGTTCGTTAAATCGAGCGGTTCGTTATATCGAATGGGTTTTAGCTTAAGTTAATAGCCGTACGGGATTCCGGTTATGTACGTTATAACGAGCTGTTCGTTACATCGAGGTCAGTTATATCGAGCTTTTACTGTATACAGTTTCACCAGATTAGCATTGTTTTGACGCTTCATAACTTTATTTTTATTAATAACACCTTATTTACAAATTATTTATTAAATTAAAGATAAAGATTTTATTTATATCTCAAGGTATTGATCCTTTTTTGGGCAAAGAGATAAATACGTCTTAGAAAAGATCCATAAACTTTTTAACAAAACTTTATTCTATTTTGAATGTTATTGACTTCAGTTTCAATGGATTGTTGTAAATCTCGAGCTCATGTTATTTTGTGAACAATAACTTTATCTTTTAAGTGCTCACAAATGAAGAACTAAGTAAAAGTTTATGAATATTTTGAAAGATTTTTAATCTCTTAATCTAAAAAGGGTCAATACCTTCATATAAGTTATAAGTAAAACTTGATTTTTATTTTTCACTTTAAAGCATAATTTTTTAGTATAATTTAATTAATATGAAACTTGTAGGCCATCAAAATCCTACAAATGAGACGAAACACTCTGTGGACTTTTCAAATCAAATTTGTTTTAATTACTTCAAAGTGATTCCCACCAAAAGATAATTAAATTTAGAGGTAAACAAATGTTGCCAAAGCCTAACCTAAACTATGAGTTAGTTCTATACAAATAAATATCAATTTATGGATATTATTAAAACTTGAAGTTAATTTTATTTGGATTTTATTTATCTTTGTTTTAATTTTCACATTTTAAAAATATTAATCACGTGTTGTTAACAATGATGAGCTTAAACAAGTGACAAATTTTCAATTTTATATAACATAAAAGCAGTTTAACGTTTGCCTTCAAGTATAATAAAAGTTATGGCTTTATTTGAATATTTATCGTATATTATTTTGTTTGCGATTTAGTTTTTATTCTTTTTTATTTTTATAAGTTCTGTATTCTTGAAATGTCTTACAGGAGAAAATGTCTTTGAGAAAGTCTATGATAATTGCGGTGAAAAGACGGCTAAATATACATATATTATAAGATTCAAATTCGGTCATAAGAGAAGAGGTTTCACTTTTGAAAACACAAATATTACAGTAAACATATTAAACCATTCATCAGACAATTTGACAACTTTTGTGTTAACACCAAAAATGACCGGAAAGAGTGTTGTTCTCGATAAGACACTAAATATCTTGACTTTTTTTATTGCTTAGAAAAGAATCTTTAGATCAGATCTCATATGTGCTCATCAATCATGACTGTGATTATGGAGAACTTAATGTATCTATAATTGAGATTTAAGACATGAATTGACTGAAGTCTAACATGGCATATATTGGAAAATATATTTACAATTTACCGCCAGAAAGCCTAGATGTTCAACAATGTTTTCCGAGCGCTTCAAAAGAGTTGCGCGAAATTGAACCAGAATTGAAACGGCCGACGACACTCAATTTCAGAGAATTCTTGGGCTTCACATTCTTAGCCATTGAGCTGTGTTTTTCTAATTCCAGGTAATCAAAAAAGTAAATTATGCGCTGACTATAAGGACAGCTTCATTTCTAGTGTATTTTTCAGAATCGCTTCGAGTATTACCGCAACTATTGTTTTCATATTTTTTACGGTTCTATATATTGGTTTCATTAAGTATTTATACTCGATTGAGAAACTTTATTTCAATTACAAAAGAATTATATATCTTTTATTGGTTTTCATTTTGAGCATTATTTTTGGCAGTTTTGCAGCTTATTATGCGTCGAATAGCAATTAGTTTTCCAAAGAGGAGGATGAGAACAATCCAAGACATGAATTGCATTGGGCTTATAGCTTAGCGATTGGGTCTTTCTTGTTCTTATTAATATGTCTTCCAATTTTGTCTATTATCGCATACTTTTTAGGATAGCATTTTTAACTGAAGTAAACGACATTGAATTAATTGGCTCTTCTGATAATTTATCAGAAAAATTACAAAATAAATCAGTAAAGAAAACGTCAACCGAAAGTATTGGAGGCCATTATTACAATCAGATTAAACCCAGTGTCAAATCCGTTTCTCAATATCCGGGAGTAAAGAACAAAACAATTTCACCAAAGAAAACAAAATCTGACAGAGAAAAGGATTTAGGAGAAGACGATGACTATTATCATTCAATTATGAAAAATAAACAAATTAAATCCGTTTCGGATTACAAAAGCATAAATCCTTAAATAGTAATTAATTAACTATTAGTCAATAGTTTATATTAATTGATAAAATCCTGTTATTTTATATTAATTTTGTGATTCAAATACTTATTATTTATAATGTTAATGTATTAATGTTTATTAAATTTGATTGTTATTTAGTTTTTAGTAATATTTTTTTGATTGTTAAAATTTTGGGATTGCTGTGAAACTTGTAAAAAGAAAAATACTTACTATAAGAAATTAAGGCATTTGGTTAGATTTAACGTGTAAGAGAAATAAAATAAAATAAAAGTTAAATCGTCTCATCCCTGCTCTTGTATAATCTAATGGCTGAGCGCAACTACAATTTTTATAAATGACTTGATTCTTACTAATATAGATTTTATAGACAAACAAATTATTGAAGTTAAGGACAACACATTATAATGTCAATCATTCTGTATTTCACTACTATCAAGCAATTTGTTCATCAGAAATATAAGGGAAATTAATTGATGCTTAGAAAAATTTATACTAAACAAAGCACTTATGCAATTTGTGTCAGTGATAATAATTAATCATCAATTAATTTTTTAAACAATTTATGTCAGGGCTTCTTAAACTACTACTCACGGGCCAGACATCGAAGTCAAAATTTATAACATTTGAAAACTTAAAAAAAATTCAATGCTATAGTTGTCTAAAACTTAATACCTTTTATCAATAAGTTATTTCTCAGAAAAAAGTAAACTTCTGTACATTGAAATACTTTGGCGCCGAGACTTATCCTGATTTTTATGGGTTATATCTCACTTCACTGAATTTCATTTTAAGGAATTGTTTTTTTGTAATTTCATTTAACTAAATCATATTTCAACGAAAAATTCTAATCTAATTTTCTATTAATTTATTATAATTAATAATGTATTTAAGATTGAAAATAATAAATCCAATTAATTTTATGATAAATAAACTCATTATAAAATATGATATATGATCATTTACTTTAAAATTTCGTAATGTATGATATAAGTTTTTCTCACTTTTATATATACAATAAAAATTAAATTATAAATTAATTAAAAAAACGTTTCCATCAGACAACCCCCTAATGAGAGGAGAGCTCACTGAAGCCCATGTTGAAAACCAGTGAGATTTTTACAGGGATAATCCTTTAAAAATTACTTTAGTGTCGGCGTGTGGGCGAACTCATCTGCCCATAGGCTTGTTATAAAACAATGAATATGTGGCCCACATATTGCAGAAGAAACAGTAGCGCCTAGGGTTCGAACTCACGACCCTTCGATCAAGAGTCGAAGCCATAGCGCATTGCGCCAGTCTCCCCTATTGTAAATTAATTATAAGTTTAAATAAAAAATGTCGGACGGAATCCGGAAAACTCTCATTGATTTTATAACCAATAAATCATGAAAATCAAAATGAATATTTCATAATTAGCATTTTGAAACTAATAGCACGCATAAAATTTATTACTGGGTAAGCCCATTTCAAAAGGTCGAGCTTACTATTCCTAATTATAGCTTTAAAAATTATTTATATCAGTAATATTGCTAGTTATATAGGTTAGGTTAGGTTTAGGCATAAACTGGCTTTACAATTAAGGATTTAAACATATTTATGTTGTCGTATCAAAATTTTTCAGCGAAATGAACTTCAATGAATTGATAGGATAACCTGTATTTAAAGCATGAATGCATAATTATTTCTTTATCGTTACACAATATAGACTTAAAAGTTTGAAAACTTCTGATAAATGTATTGTTAAAGTATTGGCTCCAAATTGATTAAGAGTGGCACCAATGTACGATTTGCATTGAATTAGATTTTTAATACCATTTATGTACACGTGAAATAATAGGATATCTCTCATGACTGAATGATAATATGTTTACCTATTTATACAATATTATACTTTACCTGTACAGTACACCTTTACCTGTGCTTTGCAGTACAGTATCATAACATAATAGAATTATTGCTTAAGTACGGGTTCAAAATCGAAAGTTTGAGATTTTGATTTCAGGTTTTTTAATGTTTATATACTTTTTATATTGAATTAATTTTTATTTCTAAGTTGAAAACAAACTGTTAGATAAACATAAATTGAAGAGAATACATATATAATCAAAAATGCATAAACAACTTAATTCTCAGAAAAATTGATCCAAAAATGACTCTAAAAGCTTAATAAATGACTTATTTGCATTGAGACATCATCAATGATCACAAAAAGATTTCAAATAAAGTACTGTCTCAGCATTTTCAAGATTAAACGTATTCACTAATTTATAAAGTGTAGTCGAATTTAACTTCTATTGAAAAATCCCTCCTGCAATTGATATTAGATTATGCAACAAAATTGAGATTTCTTTGCTTTATTCAATTGTTCGTAGTTATTAAAGTATTATCAGATCACGGGTTCAAAAAATTCATTGCTCAATACATTTTTATCTAATCAGTTAAATTTTTAAACAAGGGATATACTGCACATTACAGTGCATTCAATTTCAAAGGTTATTAAATAGAGAACATTAAATACAGTATAGTATTTAGCACACACTTAACTATTTGATCAAAATCTATCAAAATCTTTTGTTGATATAAAAATACCCCAAAAGTTTTCTATAGTCTCATTTAATTAAACGGATAGTGCTTTGGAAATGACAACCCATAATATTATTAGTATAATGATCGATAATGTGCGACTCTTATGGGGATCATTTCAAGAGTTTTTATCATTATAAACAGGAATTCTGGAGACGTTGTCAGTGATGTTTCCCAATGCGCTTAAAGTTCACAAATTGAGTTTAAGACTGTTTTAAGTGTTTGAGACCAAAGTTGAAGGCATCTCAGTTTAGACATCATTTCTATCCAATCAAATTAGTTCATTATTCTTACTTTAATGCAATCGATTCACATGTAAATCAAGTGAAAACTTTATTAAAAACAGAATTAAATGAAACAAAACAAAGAAGCTTTTGATATGTCATCTTTCAGTATAGATATTTATTTATCAACAATTGTCATTATTTAATTACGCAATTTGAATTGCAATTTTTGATTGAACCTCAATCCTGTTGATAAAAAGTAGTCGCAATTACATGCCTATAAGTGTCGGCATTAACAATAAAAAGACTGCGTTCGATCACAGGATGCTATTAACTGTTAACTTATGTCAACTGAAGTAAATCATTTCTTTTAAACTGATAACTCTTATTGACGTTTATAACACGTAGAAGTTCTGGTCTCATATATATATAGTTTTATGTCTAGTCAACGTCAAATATTCAATTGAATCCATGTTCAGTCAATGAAGTTTTAGCTAAAGTTAAAGCTTCGTTTCACTTACTTATAAATAGTATTAATTTTTTCAAAACTTCTTAATAGCGTTAATTAATGAGTCGCAATTTATATAAAACAAAGTTTTATAATTTTCTACTTTTATTTACTTTCCATTTACTTGACGATGAAATCGAAGATGTCATATATTAAGGAGTTATGGGCTGTAAGACGTTTCTTATTTGCATGGATTATACCCTTTATTCTACTGCCAATACCAATAATAATAACATCATCGGTAAGAATAATTTAATTAGAGTATTGGTTTTTAGTATAGGTGCAAATTCGTTACAACTCTCGATCGAGTCCTGACAAGACTCTCGCGAGAGTTTCGAAATTTAGTTAAAAAAATTACAGTTAATCAATTTTTTTAAAATTTTAGAAGAACAGATATTTATAACATATTTAATTATATCTTTAAAACATTACTATTGATGATAATCTGTGGCAAAATATTACAGAATTCTTGTCGTTAATCATTTTTTAGCTTTTTTTTATTTTAAAGTTAAAAATATTTAGCATTACCTTAAATATAAAACATGTAATAATACTAATTATAACGTATTTAAATAAAATTTTTTAAAATGAATGTTAGACAAATAAACTCGAGAGTGGAGATTTCTTCGAGTTTATCTTTGAACTTCTCTTTGAACTCTTGAAAAAATGAACCTCTAATGCTGGAAATAACCATCAAAATAGTTTAAAGTTTAGGGAAAGTTTGTACTGTACTGATAAAGCTATAGCAAGTGATTACTTAACTGCCTGTATACAAGTATTAATAAGATTGCATGTGTTAGAGATAAAACATTATTCAAGATTCTACTTTTCACTCAATGTTGAAAAGGAAATATAAATTAATGTCATTTAGATTGATATTACAGTTTATCTTCTTTATAGTGAAGCTAAGTGTATAGTTTTATAATATGTATACAGTATTTTGTGTTTTTTAATTGTGTCCTCATGTAATGAACATAGTCATAGTAAAGGCAATGCCCGGTGCAGACAATTACACTATTCTTGCACTATATAGGGGTTACACTAATTTATAAATTAACATTAATTTTAAATCAGGATTAATACTTGGCTATTAAGTTAGAAAATTGGGTTAGAATTGTATACATCTTACCGCTTAGAGTTCAATATTAGAGTCTGGGACGATTCACTGACAACAAATGCGGCAAACTGTTTTATTTTTCTTGTTAATTAAGTCCGATTTGAATGAAATTAGAATCAATTTATATGTAAATTAAGCTGAGGACTCTGAATATGAAAGAGATTTTTATATAAAACTAATAATTTCTGAGATTTTTGCAGAAAAGTAAAAATTCTGTTGAAGTTAGTTATCTTAAATATATTAAATTCAGGTAAAAATCTTTTTCATATTCAAAATCCTCAGCTTAATTTACATATAAATTAATTCTAATTTCATTCAAATCGAACTTAATTAATAAGAAAAATGAAAAAGTTTGCCGCTTTTGTTGTCCGTCTATTAGTTGTCGGTCAATCGTTCGGACCCAATATTAAATAGCATAAAATAATATATAGTTTATCTGAATTTGTAAGCTTTATGCTAATGAATAGCTTTTTTTATTTAAAATCTCAAATAAAAATTATTGTGCAACCACAGAAAATTCTTTAAAATATTTAAAATTAGATGTAAGATATCTTTAGAAACCTTTAAGTTGTTAAAATACATTATTAGATACAGGTATAAACAGAAATTTTATGGCATTTATTTTACGATTATTTTAAACCCTTTGAAACCCTTAAGAATATCTAATTAATGAGTGAACGAATTGACATTATTTTACAAAATATTTTACTTCAATATTTACTGATTTAAAACAATATTAAGAAAATTATGAACAATCTATTGAAAAATTATTCCTACAATAGGCTGGAAAATGTGCTTATGTGGTGCTTGTTATGTCTTTTTACTGGTTCACTGAAGCGATTCCAATTGCAGTGACTGCTTTGCTGCCGATTGTCTTATTTCCATTATTTGGAATTTTATCATCAGACCTGGTTTCAAAAGCATATGTCAATGTATGGAACAGTTGAGATTTTGTGAATACAAATGAATTGACATAATAAGTTTATATCTAAATAGGGAACAATGATGATATTCTTAGGAAGTCTTATAGCTGCTGCTGCTGTCGAAAAATCATGTTTGCATAAGAGAATTGCACTTAAAGTTATATTATTAACTGGTACTTCTCCTAAAAGGTGAATTATTCTTCTATTTTGATTATTAGGTCCTTTTGCTATTTTGTTTTTCTCAGTAAAGTTGATTATTTACAGAATAAAATATTTATTCTTTGTAATTGAAAATTTTCTTATAAATTTATTGATAATCCCTCTCCATTAGACTCTTACTTGGGTTTATGCTGACTGCAGGGTTTCTATCGATGTGGATCAGTAATCTTGCATCGACTGCACTTATGATACCTATTGTTAACGCAGCTTTGGATCAATTAAAACAACGAAAATCCTCCAAATCTTATGGAACATTAGGGTCAAACTCAAGCAATCACAGTGGTATGTTTAATGGTCTTATCTGTTTAAATGACTTATTTTAAGTATTTTATCTCATCCCATGATTTCTGTGCATTCTATAAGTGAATCAGTGATCTATTTTCCTGGTTTTGTTACATTAAACAAATATTTGTTGATGATAATTAGTTTATTAATAGGGTTTAGACCTAATTGATAATACTCTTAGAAATAAATATTGTGCAAATGCATGTCCTCTAAAAAATTACGAAAAATTTAGTAGACTCTACACCAACGCACTGTAATATTGTAGATAGTTTACCAGATATAGTGAATAACTTGGAATTGAACCTTATACCGTACAAATTAAAAGTATGTACTCGTATTAGGGCTTTTTAATTCTAAATATTTCAATTCATTTTAGTTTTAGTTAAAGCTATTTATCAGAAAATTATTCATTTTAGTTAAGTTTAAGTTTAATTTCAGTTTTTAAAAGTCATTAATAAAATGGTTACACACCTTAAAAGCTTAAATTTTTTAAAATTAAAAATAAATACTGTACAAGTCTGCTTCACAACTTCTATTGCCATAGTTTCTGATATTAATCCATAAGAAATTTTGATAAATGAGAATATTTGATTCGCTTAAAGCAGTTATCATCGTTATTATTAAAAAGTGGCAAACCCTTCCAATCTTTGCATTCAAAAGTAGGTTTTAAAAAATCAAATAATTTAAGTTTTTGATCTATATTTTAATTAAAATTAAAGTTTTTTAACTCATTAGTTCAAATGAAAATAGCCTAAACTTAGGGAACACTGCGACTATTATAATTGTAACTCATATAATTGCGACTGATATAATCCCTGTTTGCTGTTCTCTAAATATCTGGTATCTATAGATCCCTAAAACTTAATCTTTTAAAAGAATTTTAACAATAAATGGACAAAAATGAAATTAATTACATATAATTAGCTTTCTCATTTAAGTCTAGTAAGACCTGTTGATGTATCAATATTCCCATTTTAAAGGGTTGGTATAAACCAAAACTAGACTGGCTAGCGAAGCGAGCCCGTCGTACGTAAACTACTTGTGACGGACGGTAGGACTAGATATAGCTGCGAGACCCGAAGGGACGAGCTTATGTCCAATGTAATCTAAGCAGTACACTAACCTGTTTTGGAAATGCATATATCGATAAAACCTAATAATTGGTATCAGACTATGATTTAATTTGAAAATAACTAAAATCAAATTTTTTTATTGATGTAAATGGGAAATGGATTAAACGAGATTTTCAGGGGTATTAAAACAGAGATTATAACATAACAGTCCTAATTATAGGAGTCGCAATTATAAGAGTCGCAGTATAGCCTTAACTTAAACTAAAAAAAATTAAAGCTAACTTTAAAAAGTTTAATTCCCGCATAAAGCTGGTGTTTAGTGCCAATCAAATTCCATGATTTCACTCTGAACTGCACACAGGACAAGGTCTAAAATAGAGATACATTTTAAATAAACACATCTAACATAACTTAAAGCAGGCGCCAAATTATTGCAATATCTTTTTTAAAATGGAATTATTTACATTAATTTTTATACATTAACGGTACAGTATATCTTGGGTCTCGTTATTAACGGCTAACAAGGAGTTGTTTTTACATTAGTTAAATGGTATTACTATCACTATATCAAGGATTCAATGTAAAAGCGTAATTCAATATAAATTGAATGTAACACTGCTTTATTAAATGCAAAATTTAATAAAATTTTAGAGTTATTGTATCTGAATTTGAATTCTCTTGACTTAGAAATTAGTTGAAAGTAAACTATAATTTTATTGCAAATGTTAAACAATATTTAAAACATTAAATAGTTTACCGGTTTCTTTATCATTAGACAAATAAACAAAACCAGAACAAAACAATAGTTGATTTCGTAAAGTATAGTTCACTGCATAATCTTCAAAACATTACGTCAATGGTTATCCAGTTAAACAAAATTGATTTAGAAATAACTGGATTCAACAAATCAGATGCAGGTCTATTCCAACATTTACAAAGCAATTCATAGTTATGTAAGAGTCTTATCTCTTGCTTGTAGTAAATATAGATAAATACTTTTTGATAATCAAGTTAAATAAATTTTCATTTGAAATCATTTCGGTATCAAACCAACAATTAATTTAATAATAAACAAATAGTTTTAAGTTTTGCTAAAACTAATAAACTATTTAATTAATTATAGTGATAACAATGGAATATAGAGACGGTCACTATAGTTCTCAAGTGAAACTTTCATCAAAAACTCACATTAGGTATTAATTATATTTGAAATTGAAAAATTGAATCAATAAATTAATACTCGCATTAATTTCTAACACTTTCAATATTTTGCAATTTAAATATTTAGGCTTGGATTGAATGAAGAAATGTATCTAAAAATTCGTAAAGCGATATTTCTTGGGCTTTGCTATTCAGCAAATATTGGAGGAACTGGTACTTTAACCGGTACTTCAACTAATCTCATACTTAATGGAATACTCAAAGAGTAATAATTAGCATACAATCTAAACAATAGGATATTATATATTAACTAATACTTATTTATTAAATCCATTATAGAAATCCAATATCATTCTCAGATTGGATTATATTCAATGTGCCCGGAATGTTGATTCTTATCATCCTTGCCTGGCTTTTCATTGTATTAGTATTCATGAGAAATCCAAACAAATCGTAAGATACAGTAATAACCACTACAACTATCAGTCAATTTAAGCTTAAATTAAATGAATTATCATTATTCAATGGATAGATTATCAGAAAAAAAGGATAACGAGGCTGTCTATAAAGCTATTGAAGTGAAATATGAGGAATTAGGACCCATTACGTGAGTTATTCTGATTCTTTAACATCAAAGTTTACTAAAACTTCTAAACCTTTTTCTACATTTAATAACAGATTTCACGAGTTCGCTGTTCTTGTATTATTCATATTGTTGTTAATGCTTTGGTTCTTTAGAAATCCAGATTTTCTTAAGGGTTGGGCGCCTTATTTAAATCCAAAGCACAAGTAATTATTGATGAAACATGAAATTCTTATTTTAAAAATTCTAAATTCTAAACTTTGTCAATTTTTTCAGTTTTATTAAAGACTCAACGCCTGCAATATTTGTAGTGATATTTTTCTTCTTAATCCCCGCAAAACCGACTCAATTAAAAACTTCTCCAATGCTTCTCGACTGGAAGACAACACAAGAACACGTCTCTTGGGGTATATTATTACTACTCGGCGGTGGATTTGCAATGGCTGAAGGGTCAGAGGTCTCTGGTTTGTCGCACTGGATGGGAACACAGTTGACTGTATTGGAAAATTTGCCCCACTTTATGATAACAATAATTGTATGCATAATAGCTTTAATGCTAACAGAGATTGCGAGCAATACCGCGACCTGTACTATATTACTGCCTGTTATTAATAGAATGGTAACTAATATTTACATTTCAAACATTTGTTAAGTTTAGAAAGTGTTTTACAATAATCTAAATTTGTGTTCAGGCAATAGCTCTACAAATGAACCCGATGTCAGTTATGCTTCCGGTAACTCTTAGCTGTTCGTATGCATTCATGCTTCCTGTGGCCACTGGTACTAATGCTATCATCTTTGAAACGGCGAATATGAGAAACAAAGATATGGTTAGTTATTGGGCTTAATCAGCGATTTTTGATTTAATTTGAGATATTTTTATCTTATATTTCAGATCGTTCCCGGATTTTTCATGAAATTGATTTGTTTAAGTGTTACTATTTTTATGCTTAATACGTGGGGTAATGTAGTGCTGGACTTACAAGCAGTGCCTCTCAATGGAACAGCTATTATTACAAACTATACAGCTTTGTCGCACTAGAATAGCAATAGTTTACAGAACAAACATTTCTGACTTAGCGCTAAAAGTATCAGAAAATTATTTATTAAAAATTCGTGGCATCGAATCCGATATATTTTGAACTTTTTTTCCTACTTATCATTAATTCATAACTTAAATCATTAACTCATAACTTAATCAATTAAGACCTTAGTCATGTCACTTGACTGATGATTCATAACTTTCATAATCAAAAATTTTATATTAAAATTAATTGCAATAAAAAATTTATTGAGAAAAAAATTGAATACAATAAATATAATAATAATAATAATAATAATAATAATAATAATAATAATAATCAGAATTGAAGACAAACCAATAGCAAAATTAAAGTGAAATATGATTTACAATTGATGACAAATAAAATTTAAAGTAACCTTTTTTTACACCTGTGAGCGCCACAAAAACATGGCATTCTTCGTCCAGGTATTGAACCGATTTCGTAATTATAATCCCACGTCAGCTCTTCGTATGCGAGTATATCTCTAAAAGTGTTAATAAAAGTTAGTGAACGCAAAGTTAATATAAGCGCAAATTAATTCAATTGAACTTTTAACTAACTTTTTAGCAAAGAATGAAACCCATGGAAAGCGTAAGTCATGGGTATCAACAAAAACATTCTGAACAAAACAGTTTGGTTCACAGGAATGATTCAAATATCTGCCAATATTTCCCATCTTTTTAGCATCGAGTGAATAACAAAAATCTTCTTTAAAAAAGTCTTCGCGAATAGAGTAACGAACTTTTGATTTGTCTTCATTTCTTTTACGTCCTGTGAAAATATCAAATAATTATCGGTAAAAATATATATAAATCCTAAACTATAAGTACAGATATTCTGAATAACCAATACCTCCATAAACAATATTTGAATCTCCTAAAGGAATTTCAGTGACAGCACTATTATATTTATTCCTTTTATTTCCCGAATACTTATAGTCTTCGTCGTCGTCATCATCTTCTTCTTGAAAATCATCATCAGATTCGTCATAATCGTCGTCGTCTTCTTCGACATCACTTTCATAGCCCTCTTTATTATGTTCACAAATATCGATATAATCCAAATCAGCCAAATATTCGTCACCAAATATTTTTCCCTCTTGATCGGCCGCTTCTTCATTGAGAATCTGTGCCGCATATATGCAGAGAAAGGATCCTAAACATTAAACAATAGATTAATAAAATAATGAAAATATCATTTATTGAGATTACCTTTCGGTACGTCATGTAAGACACGAACGCCCCATCCCTTCTTTAAAGTTTTAAATAACTGTAATCGACATTTAATACCATTTTGAACGACACGATTAACACATCTTTGATTACAAGGACAGTTCTGATTGCACTCAAAAGTTCCGGTCATCACAAAGTTATTCAATCG